>CAKKTC010000308.1:0-30264 GCA_920104205.1 Eupeodes latifasciatus
AACAATAACAATAACAATAACAATAACAATAACAATAACAATAACAATAACAATAACAATAACAATAACAATAACAATAACAATAACAATAACAATAACAATAACAATAACAATAACAATAACAATAACAATAACAATAACAATAACAATAACAATAACAATAACAATAACAATAACAATAACAATAACAATAACAATAACAATAACAATAACAATAACAATAACAATAACAATAACAATAACAATAACAATAACAATAACAATAACAATAACAATAACAATAACAATAACAATAACAATAACAATAACAATAACAATAACAATAACAATAACAATAACAATAACAATAACAATAACAATAACAATAACAATAACAATAACAATAACAATAACAATAACAATAACAATAACAATAACAATAACAATAACAATAACAATAACAATAACAATAACAATAACAATAACAATAACAATAACAATAACAATAACAATAACAATAACAATAACAATAACAATAACAATAACAATAACAATAACAATAACAATAACAATAACAATAACAATAACAATAACAATAACAATAACAATAACAATAACAATAACAATAACAATAACAATAACAATAACAATAACAATAACAATAACAATAACAATAACAATAACAATAACAATAACAATAACAATAACAATAACAATAACAATAACAATAACAATAACAATAACAATAACAATAACAATAACAATAACAATAACAATAACAATAACAATAACAATAACAATAACAATAACAATAACAATAACAATAACAATAACAATAACAATAACAATAACAATAACAATAACAATAACAATAACAATAACAATAACAATAACAATAACAATAACAATAACAATAACAATAACAATAACAATAACAATAACAATAACAATAACAATAACAATAACAATAACAATAACAATAACAATAACAATAACAATAACAATAACAATAACAATAACAATAACAATAACAATAACAATAACAATAACAATAACAATAACAATAACAATAACAATAACAATAACAATAACAATAACAATAACAATAACAATAACAATAACAATAACAATAACAATAACAATAACAATAACAATAACAATAACAATAACAATAACAATAACAATAACAATAACAATAACAATAACAATAACAATAACAATAACAATAACAATAACAATAACAATAACAATAACAATAACAATAACAATAACAATAACAATAACAATAACAATAACAATAACAATAACAATAACAATAACAATAACAATAACAATAACAATAACAATAACAATAACAATAACAATAACAATAACAATAACAATAACAATAACAATAACAATAACAATAACAATAACAATAACAATAACAATAACAATAACAATAACAATAACAATAACAATAACAATAACAATAACAATAACAATAACAATAACAATAACAATAACAATAACAATAACAATAACAATAACAATAACAATAACAATAACAATAACAATAACAATAACAATAACAATAACAATAACAATAACAATAACAATAACAATAACAATAACAATAACAATAACAATAACAATAACAATAACAATAACAATAACAATAACAATAACAATAACAATAACAATAACAATAACAATAACAATAACAATAACAATAACAATAACAATAACAATAACAATAACAATAACAATAACAATAACAATAACAATAACAATAACAATAACAATAACAATAACAATAACAATAACAATAACAATAACAATAACAATAACAATAACAATAACAATAACAATAACAATAACAATAACAATAACAATAACAATAACAATAACAATAACAATAACAATAACAATAACAATAACAATAACAATAACAATAACAATAACAATAACAATAACAATAACAATAACAATAACAATAACAATAACAATAACAATAACAATAACAATAACAATAACAATAACAATAACAATAACAATAACAATAACAATAACAATAACAATAACAATAACAATAACAATAACAATAACAATAACAATAACAATAACAATAACAATAACAATAACAATAACAATAACAATAACAATAACAATAACAATAACAATAACAATAACAATAACAATAACAATAACAATAACAATAACAATAACAATAACAATAACAATAACAATAACAATAACAATAACAATAACAATAACAATAACAATAACAATAACAATAACAATAACAATAACAATAACAATAACAATAACAATAACAATAACAATAACAATAACAATAACAATAACAATAACAATAACAATAACAATAACAATAACAATAACAATAACAATAACAATAACAATAACAATAACAATAACAATAACAATAACAATAACAATAACAAACAATAACAATAACAATAACAATAACAATAACAATAACAATAACAATAAATAACAATAACAATAACAATAACAATAACAATAACAATAACAATAACAATAACAATAACAATAACAATAACAATAACAATAACAATAACAATAACAATAACAATAACAATAACAATAACAATAACAATAACAATAACAATAACAATAACAATAACAATAACAATAACAATAACAATAACAATAACAATAACAATAACAATAACAATAACAATAACAATAACAATAACAATAACAATAACAATAACAATAACAATAACAATAACAATAACAATAACAATAACAATAACAATAACAATAACAATAACAATAACAATAACAATAACAATAACAATAACAATAACAATAACAATAACAATAACAATAACAATAACAATAACAATAACAATAACAATAACAATAACAATAACAATAACAATAACAATAACAATAACAATAACAATAACAATAACAATAACAATAACAATAACAATAACAATAACAATAACAATAACAATAACAATAACAATAACAATAACAATAACAATAACAATAACAATAACAATAACAATAACAATAACAATAACAATAACAATAACAATAACAATAACAATAACAATAACAATAACAATAACAATAACAATAACAATAACAATAACAATAACAATAACAATAACAATAACAATAACAATAACAATAACAATAACAATAACAATAACAATAACAATAACAATAACAATAACAATAACAATAACAATAACAATAACAATAACAATAACAATAACAATAACAATAACAATAACAATAACAATAACAATAACAATAACAATAACAATAACAATAACAATAACAATAACAATAACAATAACAATAACAATAACAATAACAATAACAATAACAATAACAATAACAATAACAATAACAATAACAATAACAATAACAATAACAATAACAATAACAATAACAATAACAATAACAATAACAATAACAATAACAATAACAATAACAATAACAATAACAATAACAATAACAATAACAATAACAATAACAATAACAATAACAATAACAATAACAATAACAATAACAATAACAATAACAATAACAATAACAATAACAATAACAATAACAATAACAATAACAATAACAATAACAATAACAATAACAATAACAATAACAATAACAATAACAATAACAATAACAATAACAATAACAATAACAATAACAATAACAATAACAATAACAATAACAATAACAATAACAATAACAATAACAATAACAATAACAATAACAATAACAATAACAATAACAATAACAATAACAATAACAATAACAATAACAATAACAATAACAATAACAATAACAATAACAATAACAATAACAATAACAATAACAATAACAATAACAATAACAATAACAATAACAATAACAATAACAATAACAATAACAATAACAATAACAATAACAATAACAATAACAATAACAATAACAATAACAATAACAATAACAATAACAATAACAATAACAATAACAATAACAATAACAATAACAATAACAATAACAATAACAATAACAATAACAATAACAATAACAATAACAATAACAATAACAATAACAATAACAATAACAATAACAATAACAATAACAATAACAATAACAATAACAATAACAATAACAATAACAATAACAATAACAATAACAATAACAATAACAATAACAATAACAATAACAATAACAATAACAATAACAATAACAATAACAATAACAATAACAATAACAATAACAATAACAATAACAATAACAATAACAATAACAATAACAATAACAATAACAATAACAATAACAATAACAATAACAATAACAATAACAATAACAATAACAATAACAATAACAATAACAATAACAATAACAATAACAATAACAATAACAATAACAATAACAATAACAATAACAATAACAATAACAATAACAATAACAATAACAATAACAATAACAATAACAATAACAATAACAATAACAATAACAATAACAATAACAATAACAATAACAATAACAATAACAATAACAATAACAATAACAATAACAATAACAATAACAATAACAATAACAATAACAATAACAATAACAATAACAATAACAATAACAATAACAATAACAATAACAATAACAATAACAATAACAATAACAATAACAATAACAATAACAATAACAATAACAATAACAATAACAATAACAATAACAATAACAATAACAATAACAATAACAATAACAATAACAATAACAATAACAATAACAATAACAATAACAATAACAATAACAATAACAATAACAATAACAATAACAATAACAATAACAATAACAATAACAATAACAATAACAATAACAATAACAATAACAATAACAATAACAATAACAATAACAATAACAATAACAATAACAATAACAATAACAATAACAATAACAATAACAATAACAATAACAATAACAATAACAATAACAATAACAATAACAATAACAATAACAATAACAATAACAATAACAATAACAATAACAATAACAATAACAATAACAATAACAATAACAATAACAATAACAATAACAATAACAATAACAATAACAATAACAATAACAATAACAATAACAATAACAATAACAATAACAATAACAATAACAATAACAATAACAATAACAATAACAATAACAATAACAATAACAATAACAATAACAATAACAATAACAATAACAATAACAATAACAATAACAATAACAATAACAATAACAATAACAATAACAATAACAATAACAATAACAATAACAATAACAATAACAATAACAATAACAATAACAATAACAATAACAATAACAATAACAATAACAATAACAATAACAATAACAATAACAATAACAATAACAATAACAATAACAATAACAATAACAATAACAATAACAATAACAATAACAATAACAATAACAATAACAATAACAATAACAATAACAATAACAATAACAATAACAATAACAATAACAATAACAATAACAATAACAATAACAATAACAATAACAATAACAATAACAATAACAATAACAATAACAATAACAATAACAATAACAATAACAATAACAATAACAATAACAATAACAATAACAATAACAATAACAATAACAATAACAATAACAATAACAATAACAATAACAATAACAATAACAATAACAATAACAATAACAATAACAATAACAATAACAATAACAATAACAATAACAATAACAATAACAATAACAATAACAATAACAATAACAATAACAATAACAATAACAATAACAATAACAATAACAATAACAATAACAATAACAATAACAATAACAATAACAATAACAATAACAATAACAATAACAATAACAATAACAATAACAATAACAATAACAATAACAATAACAATAACAATAACAATAACAATAACAATAACAATAACAATAACAATAACAATAACAATAACAATAACAATAACAATAACAATAACAATAACAATAACAATAACAATAACAATAACAATAACAATAACAATAACAATAACAATAACAATAACAATAACAATAACAATAACAATAACAATAACAATAACAATAACAATAACAATAACAATAACAATAACAATAACAATAACAATAACAATAACAATAACAATAACAATAACAATAACAATAACAATAACAATAACAATAACAATAACAATAACAATAACAATAACAATAACAATAACAATAACAATAACAATAACAATAACAATAACAATAACAATAACAATAACAATAACAATAACAATAACAATAACAATAACAATAACAATAACAATAACAATAACAATAACAATAACAATAACAATAACAATAACAATAACAATAACAATAACAATAACAATAACAATAACAATAACAATAACAATAACAATAACAATAACAATAACAATAACAATAACAATAACAATAACAATAACAATAACAATAACAATAACAATAACAATAACAATAACAATAACAATAACAATAACAATAACAATAACAATAACAATAACAATAACAATAACAATAACAATAACAATAACAATAACAATAACAATAACAATAACAATAACAATAACAATAACAATAACAATAACAATAACAATAACAATAACAATAACAATAACAATAACAATAACAATAACAATAACAATAACAATAACAATAACAATAACAATAACAATAACAATAACAATAACAATAACAATAACAATAACAATAACAATAACAATAACAATAACAATAACAATAACAATAACAATAACAATAACAATAACAATAACAATAACAATAACAATAACAATAACAATAACAATAACAATAACAATAACAATAACAATAACAATAACAATAACAATAACAATAACAATAACAATAACAATAACAATAACAATAACAATAACAATAACAATAACAATAACAATAACAATAACAATAACAATAACAATAACAATAACAATAACAATAACAATAACAATAACAATAACAATAACAATAACAATAACAATAACAATAACAATAACAATAACAATAACAATAACAATAACAATAACAATAACAATAACAATAACAATAACAATAACAATAACAATAACAATAACAATAACAATAACAATAACAATAACAATAACAATAACAATAACAATAACAATAACAATAACAATAACAATAACAATAACAATAACAATAACAATAACAATAACAATAACAATAACAATAACAATAACAATAACAATAACAATAACAATAACAATAACAATAACAATAACAATAACAATAACAATAACAATAACAATAACAATAACAATAACAATAACAATAACAATAACAATAACAATAACAATAACAATAACAATAACAATAACAATAACAATAACAATAACAATAACAATAACAATAACAATAACAATAACAATAACAATAACAATAACAATAACAATAACAATAACAATAACAATAACAATAACAATAACAATAACAATAACAATAACAATAACAATAACAATAACAATAACAATAACAATAACAATAACAATAACAATAACAATAACAATAACAATAACAATAACAATAACAATAACAATAACAATAACAATAACAATAACAATAACAATAACAATAACAATAACAATAACAATAACAATAACAATAACAATAACAATAACAATAACAATAACAATAACAATAACAATAACAATAACAATAACAATAACAATAACAATAACAATAACAATAACAATAACAATAACAATAACAATAACAATAACAATAACAATAACAATAACAATAACAATAACAATAACAATAACAATAACAATAACAATAACAATAACAATAACAATAACAATAACAATAACAATAACAATAACAATAACAATAACAATAACAATAACAATAACAATAACAATAACAATAACAATAACAATAACAATAACAATAACAATAACAATAACAATAACAATAACAATAACAATAACAATAACAATAACAATAACAATAACAATAACAATAACAATAACAATAACAATAACAATAACAATAACAATAACAATAACAATAACAATAACAATAACAATAACAATAACAATAACAATAACAATAACAATAACAATAACAATAACAATAACAATAACAATAACAATAACAATAACAATAACAATAACAATAACAATAACAATAACAATAACAATAACAATAACAATAACAATAACAATAACAATAACAATAACAATAACAATAACAATAACAATAACAATAACAATAACAATAACAATAACAATAACAATAACAATAACAATAACAATAACAATAACAATAACAATAACAATAACAATAACAATAACAATAACAATAACAATAACAATAACAATAACAATAACAATAACAATAACAATAACAATAACAATAACAATAACAATAACAATAACAATAACAATAACAATAACAATAACAATAACAATAACAATAACAATAACAATAACAATAACAATAACAATAACAATAACAATAACAATAACAATAACAATAACAATAACAATAACAATAACAATAACAATAACAATAACAATAACAATAACAATAACAATAACAATAACAATAACAATAACAATAACAATAACAATAACAATAACAATAACAATAACAATAACAATAACAATAACAATAACAATAACAATAACAATAACAATAACAATAACAATAACAATAACAATAACAATAACAATAACAATAACAATAACAATAACAATAACAATAACAATAACAATAACAATAACAATAACAATAACAATAACAATAACAATAACAATAACAATAACAATAACAATAACAATAACAATAACAATAACAATAACAATAACAATAACAATAACAATAACAATAACAATAACAATAACAATAACAATAACAATAACAATAACAATAACAATAACAATAACAATAACAATAACAATAACAATAACAATAACAATAACAATAACAATAACAATAACAATAACAATAACAATAACAATAACAATAACAATAACAATAACAATAACAATAACAATAACAATAACAATAACAATAACAATAACAATAACAATAACAATAACAATAACAATAACAATAACAATAACAATAACAATAACAATAACAATAACAATAACAATAACAATAACAATAACAATAACAATAACAATAACAATAACAATAACAATAACAATAACAATAACAATAACAATAACAATAACAATAACAATAACAATAACAATAACAATAACAATAACAATAACAATAACAATAACAATAACAATAACAATAACAATAACAATAACAATAACAATAACAATAACAATAACAATAACAATAACAATAACAATAACAATAACAATAACAATAACAATAACAATAACAATAACAATAACAATAACAATAACAATAACAATAACAATAACAATAACAATAACAATAACAATAACAATAACAATAACAATAACAATAACAATAACAATAACAATAACAATAACAATAACAATAACAATAACAATAACAATAACAATAACAATAACAATAACAATAACAATAACAATAACAATAACAATAACAATAACAATAACAATAACAATAACAATAACAATAACAATAACAATAACAATAACAATAACAATAACAATAACAATAACAATAACAATAACAATAACAATAACAATAACAATAACAATAACAATAACAATAACAATAACAATAACAATAACAATAACAATAACAATAACAATAACAATAACAATAACAATAACAATAACAATAACAATAACAATAACAATAACAATAACAATAACAATAACAATAACAATAACAATAACAATAACAATAACAATAACAATAACAATAACAATAACAATAACAATAACAATAACAATAACAATAACAATAACAATAACAATAACAATAACAATAACAATAACAATAACAATAACAATAACAATAACAATAACAATAACAATAACAATAACAATAACAATAACAATAACAATAACAATAACAATAACAATAACAATAACAATAACAATAACAATAACAATAACAATAACAATAACAATAACAATAACAATAACAATAACAATAACAATAACAATAACAATAACAATAACAATAACAATAACAATAACAATAACAATAACAATAACAATAACAATAACAATAACAATAACAATAACAATAACAATAACAATAACAATAACAATAACAATAACAATAACAATAACAATAACAATAACAATAACAATAACAATAACAATAACAATAACAATAACAATAACAATAACAATAACAATAACAATAACAATAACAATAACAATAACAATAACAATAACAATAACAATAACAATAACAATAACAATAACAATAACAATAACAATAACAATAACAATAACAATAACAATAACAATAACAATAACAATAACAATAACAATAACAATAACAATAACAATAACAATAACAATAACAATAACAATAACAATAACAATAACAATAACAATAACAATAACAATAACAATAACAATAACAATAACAATAACAATAACAATAACAATAACAATAACAATAACAATAACAATAACAATAACAATAACAATAACAATAACAATAACAATAACAATAACAATAACAATAACAATAACAATAACAATAACAATAACAATAACAATAACAATAACAATAACAATAACAATAACAATAACAATAACAATAACAATAACAATAACAATAACAATAACAATAACAATAACAATAACAATAACAATAACAATAACAATAACAATAACAATAACAATAACAATAACAATAACAATAACAATAACAATAACAATAACAATAACAATAACAATAACAATAACAATAACAATAACAATAACAATAACAATAACAATAACAATAACAATAACAATAACAATAACAATAACAATAACAATAACAATAACAATAACAATAACAATAACAATAACAATAACAATAACAATAACAATAACAATAACAATAACAATAACAATAACAATAACAATAACAATAACAATAACAATAACAATAACAATAACAATAACAATAACAATAACAATAACAATAACAATAACAATAACAATAACAATAACAATAACAATAACAATAACAATAACAATAACAATAACAATAACAATAACAATAACAATAACAATAACAATAACAATAACAATAACAATAACAATAACAATAACAATAACAATAACAATAACAATAACAATAACAATAACAATAACAATAACAATAACAATAACAATAACAATAACAATAACAATAACAATAACAATAACAATAACAATAACAATAACAATAACAATAACAATAACAATAACAATAACAATAACAATAACAATAACAATAACAATAACAATAACAATAACAATAACAATAACAATAACAATAACAATAACAATAACAATAACAATAACAATAACAATAACAATAACAATAACAATAACAATAACAATAACAATAACAATAACAATAACAATAACAATAACAATAACAATAACAATAACAATAACAATAACAATAACAATAACAATAACAATAACAATAACAATAACAATAACAATAACAATAACAATAACAATAACAATAACAATAACAATAACAATAACAATAACAATAACAATAACAATAACAATAACAATAACAATAACAATAACAATAACAATAACAATAACAATAACAATAACAATAACAATAACAATAACAATAACAATAACAATAACAATAACAATAACAATAACAATAACAATAACAATAACAATAACAATAACAATAACAATAACAATAACAATAACAATAAC
Organism: Eupeodes latifasciatus; assembly: GCA_920104205.1. NCBI lineage: Eukaryota > Metazoa > Arthropoda > Insecta > Diptera > Syrphidae > Eupeodes > Eupeodes latifasciatus. The sequence goes on from CAKKTC010000308.1 coordinate 11,850, forward strand.
AATAACAATAACAATAACAATAACAATAACAATAACAATAACAATAACAATAACAATAACAATAACAATAACAATAACAATAACAATAACAATAACAATAACAATAACAATAACAATAACAATAACAATAACAATAACAATAACAATAACAATAACAATAACAATAACAATAACAATAACAATAACAATAACAATAACAATAACAATAACAATAACAATAACAATAACAATAACAATAACAATAACAATAACAATAACAATAACAATAACAATAACAATAACAATAACAATAACAATAACAATAACAATAACAATAACAATAACAATAACAATAACAATAACAATAACAATAACAATAACAATAACAATAACAATAACAATAACAATAACAATAACAATAACAATAACAATAACAATAACAATAACAATAACAATAACAATAACAATAACAATAACAATAACAATAACAATAACAATAACAATAACAATAACAATAACAATAACAATAACAATAACAATAACAATAACAATAACAATAACAATAACAATAACAATAACAATAACAATAACAATAACAATAACAATAACAATAACAATAACAATAACAATAACAATAACAATAACAATAACAATAACAATAACAATAACAATAACAATAACAATAACAATAACAATAACAATAACAATAACAATAACAATAACAATAACAATAACAATAACAATAACAATAACAATAACAATAACAATAACAATAACAATAACAATAACAATAACAATAACAATAACAATAACAATAACAATAACAATAACAATAACAATAACAATAACAATAACAATAACAATAACAATAACAATAACAATAACAATAACAATAACAATAACAATAACAATAACAATAACAATAACAATAACAATAACAATAACAATAACAATAACAATAACAATAACAATAACAATAACAATAACAATAACAATAACAATAACAATAACAATAACAATAACAATAACAATAACAATAACAATAACAATAACAATAACAATAACAATAACAATAACAATAACAATAACAATAACAATAACAATAACAATAACAATAACAATAACAATAACAATAACAATAACAATAACAATAACAATAACAATAACAATAACAATAACAATAACAATAACAATAACAATAACAATAACAATAACAATAACAATAACAATAACAATAACAATAACAATAACAATAACAATAACAATAACAATAACAATAACAATAACAATAACAATAACAATAACAATAACAATAACAATAACAATAACAATAACAATAACAATAACAATAACAATAACAATAACAATAACAATAACAATAACAATAACAATAACAATAACAATAACAATAACAATAACAATAACAATAACAATAACAATAACAATAACAATAACAATAACAATAACAATAACAATAACAATAACAATAACAATAACAATAACAATAACAATAACAATAACAATAACAATAACAATAACAATAACAATAACAATAACAATAACAATAACAATAACAATAACAATAACAATAACAATAACAATAACAATAACAATAACAATAACAATAACAATAACAATAACAATAACAATAACAATAACAATAACAATAACAATAACAATAACAATAACAATAACAATAACAATAACAATAACAATAACAATAACAATAACAATAACAATAACAATAACAATAACAATAACAATAACAATAACAATAACAATAACAATAACAATAACAATAACAATAACAATAACAATAACAATAACAATAACAATAACAATAACAATAACAATAACAATAACAATAACAATAACAATAACAATAACAATAACAATAACAATAACAATAACAATAACAATAACAATAACAATAACAATAACAATAACAATAACAATAACAATAACAATAACAATAACAATAACAATAACAATAACAATAACAATAACAATAACAATAACAATAACAATAACAATAACAATAACAATAACAATAACAATAACAATAACAATAACAATAACAATAACAATAACAATAACAATAACAATAACAATAACAATAACAATAACAATAACAATAACAATAACAATAACAATAACAATAACAATAACAATAACAATAACAATAACAATAACAATAACAATAACAATAACAATAACAATAACAATAACAATAACAATAACAATAACAATAACAATAACAATAACAATAACAATAACAATAACAATAACAATAACAATAACAATAACAATAACAATAACAATAACAATAACAATAACAATAACAATAACAATAACAATAACAATAACAATAACAATAACAATAACAATAACAATAACAATAACAATAACAATAACAATAACAATAACAATAACAATAACAATAACAATAACAATAACAATAACAATAACAATAACAATAACAATAACAATAACAATAACAATAACAATAACAATAACAATAACAATAACAATAACAATAACAATAACAATAACAATAACAATAACAATAACAATAACAATAACAATAACAATAACAATAACAATAACAATAACAATAACAATAACAATAACAATAACAATAACAATAACAATAACAATAACAATAACAATAACAATAACAATAACAATAACAATAACAATAACAATAACAATAACAATAACAATAACAATAACAATAACAATAACAATAACAATAACAATAACAATAACAATAACAATAACAATAACAATAACAATAACAATAACAATAACAATAACAATAACAATAACAATAACAATAACAATAACAATAACAATAACAATAACAATAACAATAACAATAACAATAACAATAACAATAACAATAACAATAACAATAACAATAACAATAACAATAACAATAACAATAACAATAACAATAACAATAACAATAACAATAACAATAACAATAACAATAACAATAACAATAACAATAACAATAACAATAACAATAACAATAACAATAACAATAACAATAACAATAACAATAACAATAACAATAACAATAACAATAACAATAACAATAACAATAACAATAACAATAACAATAACAATAACAATAACAATAACAATAACAATAACAATAACAATAACAATAACAATAACAATAACAATAACAATAACAATAACAATAACAATAACAATAACAATAACAATAACAATAACAATAACAATAACAATAACAATAACAATAACAATAACAATAACAATAACAATAACAATAACAATAACAATAACAATAACAATAACAATAACAATAACAATAACAATAACAATAACAATAACAATAACAATAACAATAACAATAACAATAACAATAACAATAACAATAACAATAACAATAACAATAACAATAACAATAACAATAACAATAACAATAACAATAACAATAACAATAACAATAACAATAACAATAACAATAACAATAACAATAACAATAACAATAACAATAACAATAACAATAACAATAACAATAACAATAACAATAACAATAACAATAACAATAACAATAACAATAACAATAACAATAACAATAACAATAACAATAACAATAACAATAACAATAACAATAACAATAACAATAACAATAACAATAACAATAACAATAACAATAACAATAACAATAACAATAACAATAACAATAACAATAACAATAACAATAACAATAACAATAACAATAACAATAACAATAACAATAACAATAACAATAACAATAACAATAACAATAACAATAACAATAACAATAACAATAACAATAACAATAACAATAACAATAACAATAACAATAACAATAACAATAACAATAACAATAACAATAACAATAACAATAACAATAACAATAACAATAACAATAACAATAACAATAACAATAACAATAACAATAACAATAACAATAACAATAACAATAACAATAACAATAACAATAACAATAACAATAACAATAACAATAACAATAACAATAACAATAACAATAACAATAACAATAACAATAACAATAACAATAACAATAACAATAACAATAACAATAACAATAACAATAACAATAACAATAACAATAACAATAACAATAACAATAACAATAACAATAACAATAACAATAACAATAACAATAACAATAACAATAACAATAACAATAACAATAACAATAACAATAACAATAACAATAACAATAACAATAACAATAACAATAACAATAACAATAACAATAACAATAACAATAACAATAACAATAACAATAACAATAACAATAACAATAACAATAACAATAACAATAACAATAACAATAACAATAACAATAACAATAACAATAACAATAACAATAACAATAACAATAACAATAACAATAACAATAACAATAACAATAACAATAACAATAACAATAACAATAACAATAACAATAACAATAACAATAACAATAACAATAACAATAACAATAACAATAACAATAACAATAACAATAACAATAACAATAACAATAACAATAACAATAACAATAACAATAACAATAACAATAACAATAACAATAACAATAACAATAACAATAACAATAACAATAACAATAACAATAACAATAACAATAACAATAACAATAACAATAACAATAACAATAACAATAACAATAACAATAACAATAACAATAACAATAACAATAACAATAACAATAACAATAACAATAACAATAACAATAACAATAACAATAACAATAACAATAACAATAACAATAACAATAACAATAACAATAACAATAACAATAACAATAACAATAACAATAACAATAACAATAACAATAACAATAACAATAACAATAACAATAACAATAACAATAACAATAACAATAACAATAACAATAACAATAACAATAACAATAACAATAACAATAACAATAACAATAACAATAACAATAACAATAACAATAACAATAACAATAACAATAACAATAACAATAACAATAACAATAACAATAACAATAACAATAACAATAACAATAACAATAACAATAACAATAACAATAACAATAACAATAACAATAACAATAACAATAACAATAACAATAACAATAACAATAACAATAACAATAACAATAACAATAACAATAACAATAACAATAACAATAACAATAACAATAACAATAACAATAACAATAACAATAACAATAACAATAACAATAACAATAACAATAACAATAACAATAACAATAACAATAACAATAACAATAACAATAACAATAACAATAACAATAACAATAACAATAACAATAACAATAACAATAACAATAACAATAACAATAACAATAACAATAACAATAACAATAACAATAACAATAACAATAACAATAACAATAACAATAACAATAACAATAACAATAACAATAACAATAACAATAACAATAACAATAACAATAACAATAACAATAACAATAACAATAACAATAACAATAACAATAACAATAACAATAACAATAACAATAACAATAACAATAACAATAACAATAACAATAACAATAACAATAACAATAACAATAACAATAACAATAACAATAACAATAACAATAACAATAACAATAACAATAACAATAACAATAACAATAACAATAACAATAACAATAACAATAACAATAACAATAACAATAACAATAACAATAACAATAACAATAACAATAACAATAACAATAACAATAACAATAACAATAACAATAACAATAACAATAACAATAACAATAACAATAACAATAACAATAACAATAACAATAACAATAACAATAACAATAACAATAACAATAACAATAACAATAACAATAACAATAACAATAACAATAACAATAACAATAACAATAACAATAACAATAACAATAACAATAACAATAACAATAACAATAACAATAACAATAACAATAACAATAACAATAACAATAACAATAACAATAACAATAACAATAACAATAACAATAACAATAACAATAACAATAACAATAACAATAACAATAACAATAACAATAACAATAACAATAACAATAACAATAACAATAACAATAACAATAACAATAACAATAACAATAACAATAACAATAACAATAACAATAACAATAACAATAACAATAACAATAACAATAACAATAACAATAACAATAACAATAACAATAACAATAACAATAACAATAACAATAACAATAACAATAACAATAACAATAACAATAACAATAACAATAACAATAACAATAACAATAACAATAACAATAACAATAACAATAACAATAACAATAACAATAACAATAACAATAACAATAACAATAACAATAACAATAACAATAACAATAACAATAACAATAACAATAACAATAACAATAACAATAACAATAACAATAACAATAACAATAACAATAACAATAACAATAACAATAACAATAACAATAACAATAACAATAACAATAACAATAACAATAACAATAACAATAACAATAACAATAACAATAACAATAACAATAACAATAACAATAACAATAACAATAACAATAACAATAACAATAACAATAACAATAACAATAACAATAACAATAACAATAACAATAACAATAACAATAACAATAACAATAACAATAACAATAACAATAACAATAACAATAACAATAACAATAACAATAACAATAACAATAACAATAACAATAACAATAACAATAACAATAACAATAACAATAACAATAACAATAACAATAACAATAACAATAACAATAACAATAACAATAACAATAACAATAACAATAACAATAACAATAACAATAACAATAACAATAACAATAACAATAACAATAACAATAACAATAACAATAACAATAACAATAACAATAACAATAACAATAACAATAACAATAACAATAACAATAACAATAACAATAACAATAACAATAACAATAACAATAACAATAACAATAACAATAACAATAACAATAACAATAACAATAACAATAACAATAACAATAACAATAACAATAACAATAACAATAACAATAACAATAACAATAACAATAACAATAACAATAACAATAACAATAACAATAACAATAACAATAACAATAACAATAACAATAACAATAACAATAACAATAACAATAACAATAACAATAACAATAACAATAACAATAACAATAACAATAACAATAACAATAACAATAACAATAACAATAACAATAACAATAACAATAACAATAACAATAACAATAACAATAACAATAACAATAACAATAACAATAACAATAACAATAACAATAACAATAACAATAACAATAACAATAACAATAACAATAACAATAACAATAACAATAACAATAACAATAACAATAACAATAACAATAACAATAACAATAACAATAACAATAACAATAACAATAACAATAACAATAACAATAACAATAACAATAACAATAACAATAACAATAACAATAACAATAACAATAACAATAACAATAACAATAACAATAACAATAACAATAACAATAACAATAACAATAACAATAACAATAACAATAACAATAACAATAACAATAACAATAACAATAACAATAACAATAACAATAACAATAACAATAACAATAACAATAACAATAACAATAACAATAACAATAAAGTTAACACGGGGCATTTCCCACGTATATGCTGAGGTAGCATATTAGTGCATACGACTACGAGGTAAATGCACTGTGTTGTATCAAGGCCAAATGGGAATACGATCTCCATCCGCTGTTCCCATTGGTGGGAAATGCTGATGTTGCAATTTACCCTTGCATAGGCGAAGTATCATTATATTTGAATTTATTATTAGAATTTAGTCTTAAGCTGGACATAGATTGGAATAGAATAAAGATTGAGCATATTTATTAATACGGTTTTTTAATCAGTAAGTCGAACCGTTGGGCCGGCCCTCTGGGCTGGCGTTCGCGTTTTTTTTAATATCCTCGCGAAGGATATCTTTAACTGGCGCCCGAGCAGGGACCGGTATTCGTTTCGTGTCCTTTTAGCTGAAGGATCTATGCCAAGGCCAATACACTCCTTTATAGTGTATGTCACTGTACCCATGGGAACACAGTAGACTATTTATGGTACCTTGAGCATAAAACTTTCGCATACCCATGGGAACATGCGGATATCCTTAAACGCTAAGGGATACGAGGGTGGAGTTGTTCGTGCCATTAGTAGGTTTATTAAGTTAAACTAAACGGGACTAACACGGCAACCCCCCAAGAAATACCGGTTCTTTTAGAATAGAAAATTAACGGATTTAATTTTTTTTTTTCTTGCAGAAAATACGAAAATAATATTACTAAATTTGAAAAAGTTTTAACGATAACTATATACGAGTGATGAAGTTGCTGTAAGTGAAAGAAGGAAACAACATAAAAAAAAAGAAGAAAAAATTGTAAAACTGAGTCTATCGTGTTGCTTGTGCTGTGCTCGAAATAAAGTTTTTTCGGAAGTGCTGTGGTGAAAAATAATTAAAAAGGATAAGTGCAAAAAGGGGGCAAAGCTCACCATTGAAAAAAAAATATATATAAAAAAAAGGTGCATTGTTACAAAAAAATTATTTAAAGGTGCATAATTGCCAATTGCCTGGGGCAGTTAAGGTGAAATAATATTAATTAAAATTGTGCAAAAAAAAAAAAAAAGAAAAAAGGATATATTTAACTTGTGCAAAAAAAAAAAAGAGAAAAAAGAATACGCTTGTTACTAAGGTAAGCCTTTTTCTTCTCATTAAACAAAAAAAACGATATTTTTATTTTATTTTAAATGGACCAAGTCACCCAAAAAATAGTTGAACTGACTGGTGCTGTTAGCAACCTAATCAGTCAACTAAAGGGTTTCGAGAGGAGGCTACAAGTTATCGAAGAGAAGGCAACTGCGGCAGTCGCTCCTATAGCAGCTGCGGACAATAATATTAATACTAGTTTTGTCCTCAGTCCTCCACAAACGGAGGCTGAGTTGAGGGAGATAAGCAAATTACCCGATTGTGTAAAGGAGTTGCAGGCATTCAATGGAAATCCTACGCAGTATGTATCGTGGATACATGCTGTGGAGGGGATCCTCAAGGACTATGAGATAGTCAAGTCAAAGCCTCTGTATCGCGCCATACTCCAACACATCAGGGGTAAGATTAGGGGCCCTGCTGATGCTGCCCTCGTAAGCTATAATATCTTCGACGGCGACTGGCTCGAAATGAAGTCCTGTTTGTCACTGCACTACGCAGATAAACGGGACTTAAGGACTCTTGAGCACCAGTTAAACCAGCTTGTTCAGAAAAACAGCAAGCTGGACGAATTCTACGCTGCTGTAAATCATCAATTATCTTTGATGGTCAATAAGATAAAAACTGAGTCGTACAGTGAAGAGACGGTAAAGGCATTGGTAGAAACATACCGGAATAGGGCTCTAGATGTATTCGTGCGCGGCCTTAACGGCGACATATCACGAATGCTGATGATCCAGAGACCAAAAACCCTCCCCGAGGCTTATTCCGCATTCTTGGAGATACAAAATCTCAACTACCGGAACAATTCCGTTCACCCCTCTTCATATCCAAATACAATTACAGCGCCAATAAACCAGAGTTTCAAGAGTTTAGAGTTTAAACCATATTTGCCTCCGAGGAAGCCTCAACAAAATCCTAGAGGCAAAAATAATCGGTTTAACTGGAGCTCTCCTCATGAAAGTGGTTCTCCACCAAAGCCTGGACCAAAGCCCTTAGAGAAAATGGACTGCGATCGAACTGTTCAAAGCAAACAGGTAAATTATATAAACCGTCCAAAATCTCAAAACCCATTCAAACGAAAGGCAACCTCTGACAACTATCCCAACAAGCAGCAACGCCTTTATAACATAGAGGTCGAGGATGAAGTTGATCAAGAAGAATACACCGCTGCTGCGGAAGAGGCTGTCGAAGAAGCTGATGAAATAAATTTTATGACAAGGGGCCATCCAGCGTACCATACATAGAATATGTTACGGGGGATGGGTCGGTCTTGAAGTTCCTTGTCGATACAGGGGCGAATAAGAACTTCATTAGCCCAAATATCGGACAACCGACCAAGCGCATAAAGAACCCTTTAAGAGTACGGTCAGCCGGTGGAGAGATCAATATTACGGAGTCTGTCGAGGGACGTTTTTTTGAAAAATTAGGAATTAGAACAATATTAAAATTTTATGTTTTACCTGGCCTTACATCTTTTGATGGTATTATTGGGGATGATACCTTAAAAGAATTAAAAGTTATTATAGACAGGAATATCAATGTTCTTAAATTAGGAAACAATATCCAAATTCCACTAAAAGAAAAGATCTCTAGGGAAGTTAACCTTACCTTAGATCCTTCACTTCCTGAAGATACCAAGAACAAACTCAAGGGATTATTATCAAAATATAATTATCTTTTCGGACCAATTGACACTAGAAAAACCGTCGATACCACAGTTCTCGCTGAGATAAGGACAAGTACGAATGATCCTATATATTCAAAGAGCTATCCGTATCCAGCCTGTCTGAGAGGTGTGGTCGAAAAAGAGATAGCTAAGCTTTTGGAAGAAGGTACTATTCGACCATCTAAAAGCCCATATAACTCGCCAATATGGGTTGTACCCAAGAAACCGAAACCCAATGGCGAGAAACAGTATAGAATGGTAGTCGATTATAAGAGACTCAATAGGAGATGCATATCCTATACCGGACATAAATTCAACACTGGCTAGTCTTGGAAAAGCTAAGTATTTCACAACGCTTGACTTGACTTCTGGGTTTCACCAAATATCTATGAAACCGTCCGACATTCCGAAAACGGCATTCTCGACTATGAACGGGAAATTTGAGTTTCTGAGGCTACCCTTTGGGCTCAAGAATGCCCCTGCGATTTTTCAAAGAATGATCGACGATGTCCTGAAACCTTTTATTGGAAAAACGTGTTACGTCTACATAGATGATATAATAGTTTTTGGCAAGGGACTAGACGATCATCTTAAGAACTTAGATGCGGTGTTGGCCCGACTCGGTGAGGCGGGTCTGAGGGTCAATCTCGAGAAGACCTATTTTATGCAACAACAAGTAGAATTCCTAGGGTATGTTGTCTCAGCTGAGGGTATCCGACCCGACTCAAAAAAAGTTACGGCAATTCAGAACATGGAACCACCCCAAAACTTGAAGGAACTCAAATCATTCCTTGGCCTTACTTCCTACTATAGGAAATTTATTCGCGACTATGCGAAGGTTGCCAAACCATTGACGAACCTCACAAGGGGAGAGAATGCGCAAATAAGGGCCAACAAATCTAAGAATGTTCCAATCGAATTAGGTGAAGTTGAGCTTAAAGCTTTTAATGATTTGAAAATTCTGTTAACATCTTCTGAGGTTCTAGCCTTTCCCGATTTTGAAAAACCTTTCACCCTAACAACTGATGCGTCTAATTATGCGATTAGGGCCGTTCTATCACAGAATGACGACGGAAGAGACCGACCAATTGCATTCATTTCAAGGTCATTGAACAAAAGCGAAGAGAATTTTGCCACCAACGAAAAGGAAATGTTGGCCATCGTCTGGGCCCTAGATAATCTTCGGTCCTACCTTTATGGGGCCAAAAAGATACGCATTCTAACGGACCATCAACCTCTTACATTTGCATTGGGTAATAGGAATTACAATGCCAAGTTAAAGAGGTGGAAAGCCAGAATCGAAGAGTACAACTACGAGTTGATTTACAAACCCGGTAAATCAAACTATGTGGCTGATGCTCTTTCACGGCTAAGAACTCAAGTGAACCATTTGCAAGACTCAGTTAATGAATCTAGGTCAAATGGAAACACAGTATATGAGCCATCTACGTCTCGTTTGGTCAATGCAGGTTCAGAGACTGAAACCGCGTTCTCTGAGAGCGGATCTACAACAGAAACTGCTGATAGTGATCAAAGTGGGTCTACAACGGAAACTGCTCATAGTGCCCAACAAGATGCATCCGACCTCATACCCCACGTGCTCGCGCCGATCAATGTCTTTCGTAATCAGATTATCTTTAGAGCAGATAAGGGCTTAGAGTGTTTCGAAGAACCACATCCTGGCTATTGCCGGCACTACGTTGTTATTTATGGACACGATAAAGGACCATTGACCCAGTTGCTGAGGTCCAAGCTAAACCCCAATGTAGTAAATGGTATTAAAATGCCAGAATGCTATTTAGGGATCCTGCAAGAGGTCTTTATCGAACATTTTTCGAAATACAAAATCAGGATCACGCAAAGAGTGGTCGAAGACGTGAAGAACGAGAACCGCAAATGCGAGCTGATTATGAAAGAACATAGAAGAGCACACAGGAATGCCAGGGAAAACAAGGAGCAATTACTAGAAAATTACTATTTTCCTGGCATGAATAGCCTCATAACAAAATACGTGAGGGCGTGCGAAATATGCAACACGAATAAGTATGATAGGCATCCAAACCGTCCTGAATTCCAACCTACACCAACCCCGAGTTACCCCTGCGAGATTCTTCATCTTGACATACTTGAGGTACAGAATGAGAAGTTCATAAGTTGTATAGATAAATTCTCTAAATTCGGGAAACTTTTCCATATAAAGAATAGATCAGTTCTGCACCTTAGAGACAAAATTATTAAAGTCCTTCACTATTTCACAGTCCCTAAAATACTTGTTACCGACAATGAATGTAGTTTCGTTAGCCCCATTATCGCAAATTTTATCGAATTACTAGGTGTAAAACTATACCGAACCCCCGTAAATCGATCAGAAGTAAATGGACAGGTAGAAAGGTTCCATTCAACGATAATTGAAATTTATCGATGTCTCAAAGCCGAATATAAAGATTTGCGCTTAAAGGAACTACTAAACATTGCCGTTGATAGGTATAACAATAGTATCCATTCAGTTACCAAACTGAAACCAACAGACGTGTTCTTCGACAGATCTCCAAGAATTAATTACCAAAATCTTACAGACTTTAGGAAAAAGATAAACCATGACCTAAAAGCTGAGATCAAGAGAAAGCAAAAACAAACAAATCATTATCGAAACAAGAATAGAAGTTCTCCTAAAAAATATAAAAAAGGAGATGTTATATACACGGCATCAAAAGGAATTAAAGCAAAAAATAAGCCTTTATTCCGAAAAGATATAGTGGCAAAAGACAACCGTGTAACAGTAACAACCAATACGGGCAGAAAAATTCATAAGACCCATATTAAAAACTTAAACCAAGGTAATACGTAATGGCTCCTCGATAGTATAGTGGTCAGTACACCTGCCTGATATGCAGGAGGCTGGGGTTCAACTCCCCATCGGAGAGCATAATTATAAAAAAAAAAAAAAAAAAAAAAAATATTTAAAAAAAAAATTACCTGGTTTAATTTATTAAAAAAAAAAAAAAAAAAAAAAATATTTAAAAAAATTACCTGGTTTAATTTATAAAAAAAAAAAAAAAAAAAAAAAAAAAAAAAAAAGGGAAGTGGCACCAAGCATCCCACTCCTTATAATGTATCATGCACGAAAAATTAAAAACCTTTTTGAATTGCACTTAATCCTTCCACAAGCCCAGAATGCACCAAAGCACAAGCAACAGCACCTATCTACAATATCAAGATTATTATAACTGAATTACTTAATTCAATTTAATAAGTTTTACTGTGGAATGACGTAAAATAAAATAATTAAATTGTGAAAATAATTCAATTATATGTTACTTAATATTAGTTTTTTACTAAAGAATTATTCCATTGTATACGTAACTTAATTTAATTTTTAATTTATATCATTACTAAATTACTCAGTTGATTTTAATACTACGGAGTGATGTAACATAAAAATAATAAAATGCTAAAAACCTTTTAATATAATCATGCTTAAATTGTACAAAAAATTATTCTATGTAATGTAAAAAATGAAGTAAAATGAAAAAATGTAGTAAATCATAAAAGAATTTAAAATTGCAAAATAACTATTATTATACTTAATTCTTTTATTCATAATTTTACTTATCATATAGTCTTATCCTTATTACCGCCGTGCAAGGGTTCAGCATATTTGAATACAAGTCTCCAATGGTCACCATCAAAGAAGGGCGAGGCTGGATCATCGATGGACATTTCAAATTAGTACACGTCATCCGCCTGGATAAATTTGAAGCACTTTTGGACAAAATGACGGGGGTCATTGAGGTGGAAATCACTCAGCTCGAAAAGAAAACTATTGCACGTCATCACCTTACTCAACTCCACGAACGTCTTGATTCGCTGAAAGGGAAAACTCATAGAAGGGAAAGATCAATCAACTGGATCGGATCCGCATGGAAGTGGCTGGCAGGTAACCCCGACGCAGCTGATTGGGACAAGGTATTGAAAAATGAAGACGATATCATCAGCAACAACAATCAACAGTACAAGATAAACGAGAGGGTCTTAAAAATAACGGAAGACATCACACAAAAGATTAACTGGGTCATCAACAACACTGCCAATCAAATAGCTTCATCCAACAGAGCCATGCATGAACAAAGCATAATAGATGAACTCATGATTATCAAGGAAGAGGTCAACGAAATCGTTCGTGCCTGCCAAATGGCGAGAAATGGGATCGTCAATACCAATCTCCTGGACCAAGAAGAAATCAACAGGGTCATCAGCGAAGTTGAGACGCTACCATACGCAAACGTGGTAGAAGCGTTACAATTTGGCAAGCCGTCAGTCTTCACCAATGATTCCATGCTGTTATATGTCCTTTCAATGCCTAAGGTTAGTGAGACTGAATATAACCTTCTTCTGACTAGAGCATCAATAATTGAAGAAAAACAAGTAGATTTACCTTTCACTAAAATTTTGGCGAACCATGAGGAAACCTACGGAATAACATCTAACTGCCTCAATATCGGCAATGTCACAGTTTGTGACGAAACCTCCTTGGAAAAACTAGATGAAGACGGTTGCATCGTTCGATTACTGAAAGGGGGTCATGCTAGTTGTATAATGCGCTCCAACCCGGCTGTAATAATAGAATTAATCAAAGAAGACACCATATTCGTGACGAACTTCAAGGGAGAATTAATCAGCAAAGGCATCCCAAAAGGACTTTCTGGCACATATTTGATTCAACTTTACAACGAATCAATTCAACTCAATAACAGGACATTTACCAGCCTGACAACCACCTCGCTTCAAGCTCTACCACCAGTCTTAACTAATACCACCACATTTGAACACAAGATCGACGTCGAATACCTCCACAATATGAGCATGGGCAACATAAAAATCCTGAACGGTTTAACGAATAAGCTGAATACTTACACCTTCACGGATATGACGATCCTTCTAATGTTTGCAGTTGTAGTCCTGATAATATGGTGCAAGATATATAGGAAAGTTGACTTACCTATATTACAACTACCACCACCGACAATATCTTCGCCTAACGTCTCACGTTAAGGTTGATCTACGGGACGTAGATTTTCAAGGAGAGGGTAGTTAACACGGGGCATTCCCCACGTATATGCTGAGGTAGCATATTAGTGCATACGACTACGAGGTAAATGCACTGTGTTGTATCAAGGCCAAATGGGAATACAATCTCCATCCGCTGTTCCCATTGGTGGGAAATGCTGATGTTGCAATTTACCCTTGCATAGGCGAAGTATCATTATATTTGAATTTATTATTAGAATTTAGTCTTAAGCTGCACATAGATTGAAATAGAATAAAGATTGAGCATATTTATTAATACGGTTTTTTAATCAGTAAGTCGAACCGTTGGGCCGGCCCTCTGGGCTGGCGTTCGCGTTTTTTTTAATATCCTCGCGAAGGATATCTTTAACTATAACAATAACAATAACAATAACAATAACAATAACAATAACAATAACAATAACAATAACAATAACAATAACAATAACAATAACAATAACAATAACAATAACAATAACAATAACAATAACAATAACAATAACAATAACAATAACAATAACAATAACAATAACAATAACAATAACAATAACAATAACAATAACAATAACAATAACAATAACAATAACAATAACAATAACAATAACAATAACAATAACAATAACAATAACAATAACAATAACAATAACAATAACAATAACAATAACAATAACAATAACAATAACAATAACAATAACAATAACAATAACAATAACAATAACAATAACAATAACAATAACAATAACAATAACAATAACAATAACAATAACAATAACAATAACAATAACAATAACAATAACAATAACAATAACAATAACAATAACAATAACAATAACAATAACAATAACAATAACAATAACAATAACAATAACAATAACAATAACAATAACAATAACAATAACAATAACAATAACAATAACAATAACAATAACAATAACAATAACAATAACAATAACAATAACAATAACAATAACAATAACAATAACAATAACAATAACAATAACAATAACAATAACAATAACAATAACAATAACAATAACAATAACAATAACAATAACAATAACAATAACAATAACAATAACAATAACAATAACAATAACAATAACAATAACAATAACAATAACAATAACAATAACAATAACAATAACAATAACAATAACAATAACAATAACAATAACAATAACAATAACAATAACAATAACAATAACAATAACAATAACAATAACAATAACAATAACAATAACAATAACAATAACAATAACAATAACAATAACAATAACAATAACAATAACAATAACAATAACAATAACAATAACAATAACAATAACAATAACAATAACAATAACAATAACAATAACAATAACAATAACAATAACAATAACAATAACAATAACAATAACAATAACAATAACAATAACAATAACAATAACAATAACAATAACAATAACAATAACAATAACAATAACAATAACAATAACAATAACAATAACAATAACAATAACAATAACAATAACAATAACAATAACAATAACAATAACAATAACAATAACAATAACAATAACAATAACAATAACAATAACAATAACAATAACAATAACAATAACAATAACAATAACAATAACAATAACAATAACAATAACAATAACAATAACAATAACAATAACAATAACAATAACAATAACAATAACAATAACAATAACAATAACAATAACAATAACAATAACAATAACAATAACAATAACAATAACAATAACAATAACAATAACAATAACAATAACAATAACAATAACAATAACAATAACAATAACAATAACAATAACAATAACAATAACAATAACAATAACAATAACAATAACAATAACAATAACAATAACAATAACAATAACAATAACAATAACAATAACAATAACAATAACAATAACAATAACAATAACAATAACAATAACAATAACAATAACAATAACAATAACAATAACAATAACAATAACAATAACAATAACAATAACAATAACAATAACAATAACAATAACAATAACAATAACAATAACAATAACAATAACAATAACAATAACAATAACAATAACAATAACAATAACAATAACAATAACAATAACAATAACAATAACAATAACAATAACAATAACAATAACAATAACAATAACAATAACAATAACAATAACAATAACAATAACAATAACAATAACAATAACAATAACAATAACAATAACAATAACAATAACAATAACAATAACAATAACAATAACAATAACAATAACAATAACAATAACAATAACAATAACAATAACAATAACAATAACAATAACAATAACAATAACAATAACAATAACAATAACAATAACAATAACAATAACAATAACAATAACAATAACAATAACAATAACAATAACAATAACAATAACAATAACAATAACAATAACAATAACAATAACAATAACAATAACAATAACAATAACAATAACAATAACAATAACAATAACAATAACAATAACAATAACAATAACAATAACAATAACAATAACAATAACAATAACAATAACAATAACAATAACAATAACAATAACAATAACAATAACAATAACAAACATAACAATAACAATAACAATAACAATAACAATAACAATAACAATAACAATAACAATAACAATAACAATAACAATAACAATAACAATAACAATAACAATAACAATAACAATAACAATAACAATAACAATAACAATAACAATAACAATAACAATAACAATAACAATAACAATAACAATAACAATAACAATAACAATAACAATAACAATAACAATAACAATAACAATAACAATAACAATAACAATAACAATAACAATAACAATAACAATAACAATAACAATAACAATAACAATA
>CAKKTC010000309.1:0-30092 GCA_920104205.1 Eupeodes latifasciatus
TGATGGTGAGATGGTGATGGTGAGATGGTGATGGTGAGATGGTGATGGTGAGATGGTGATGGTGAGATGGTGATGGTGAGATGGTGATGGTGAGATGGTGAGATGGTGATGGTGATGGTGAGATGGTGATGGTGAGATGGTGATGGTGAGATGGTGAGATGGTGATGGTGAGATGGTGATGGTGAGATAGTGAGATGGTGATGGTGAGATGGTGATGGTGAGATGGTGATGGTGAGATGGTGATGGTGAGATGGTGATGGTGAGATGGTGATGGTGAGATGGTGAGATGGTGAGATGGTGATGGTGAGATGGTGATGGTGAGATGGTGATGGTGAGATGGTGATGGCGAGATGGTGATGGTGAGATGGTGATGGTGAGATGGTGAGATGGTGATGGTGAGATGGTGATGGTGAGATGGTGATGGTGAGATGGTGATGGTGAGATGGTGATGGTGAGATGGTGATGGTGAGATGGTGATGGTGAGATGGTGATGGTGAGATGGTGAGATGGTGATGGTGATGGTGAGATGGTGATGGTGAGATGGTGATGGTGAGATGGTGATGGTGAGATGGTGATGGTGAGATGGTGATGGTGAGATGGTGATGGTGAGATGGTGATGGTGAGATGGTGATGGTGAGATGGTGATGGTGAGATGGTGATGGTGAGATGGTGATGGTGAGATGGTGATGGTGAGATGGTGATGGTGAGATGGTGATGGTGAGATGGTGATGGTGAGATGGTGATGGTGAGATGGTGATGGTGAGATGGTGATGGTGAGATGGTGATGGTGAGATGGTGATGGTGAGATGGCGATGGTGAGATGGTGACGGTGAGATGGTGATGGTGAGATGGTGATGGTGAGATGGTGATGGTGAGATGGTGATGGTGAGATGGTGATGGTGAGATGGTGAGATGGTGAGATGGTGAGATGGTGATGGTGAGATGGTGATGGTGAGATGGTGATGGTGATGGTGAGATGGTGATGGTGAGATGGTGATGGTGAGATGGTGATGGTGAGATGGTGATGGTGATGGTGAGATGGTGATGGTGAGATGGTGATGGTGAGATGGTGAGATGGTGATGGTGAGATGGTGATGGTGAGATGGTGATGGTGAGATGGTGATGGTGAGATGGTGATGGTGAGATGGTGATGGTGGGATGGTGATGGTGAGATGGTGATGGTGAGATGGTGAGATGGTGATGGTGATGGTGAGATGGTGATGGTTAGATGGTGATGGTGAGATGGTGATGGTGAGATGGTGATGGTGAGATGGTGATGGTGAGATGGTGAGATGGTGATGGTGAGATGGTGATGGTGAGATGGTGATGGTGAGATGGTGATGGTGAGATGGTGATGGTGAGATGGTGAGATGGTGATGGTGAGATGGTGATGGTGAGATGGTGATGGTGAGATGGTGATGGTGAGATGGTGATGGTGAGATGGTGATGGTGAGATGGTGATGGTGAGATGGTGATGGTGAGATGGTGATGGTGAGATGGTGATGGTGAGATGGTGATGGTGAGATGGTGATGGTGAGATGGTGATGGGGAGATGGTGGTGGTGAGATGGTGAGATGGTGATGGTGAGATGGTGATGGTGATGGTGAGATGGTGATGGTGAGATGGTGATGGTGAGATGGTGAGATGGTGATGGTGAGATGGTGATGGTGAGATGGTGATGGTGAGATGGTGATGGTGAGATGGTGATGGTGAGATGGTGATGGTGAGATGGTGATGGTGAGATGGTGATGGTGAGATGGTGATGGTGAGATGGTGATGGTGAGATGGTGATGGTGAGATGGTGATGGTGATGGTGAGATGGTGATGGTGAGATGGTGATGGTGAGATGGTGATGGTGAGATGGTGAGATGGTGATGGTGATATGGTGATGGTGAGATGGTGATGGTGAGATGGTGATGGTGATGGTGAGATGGTGAGATGGTGATGGTGAGATGGTGATGGTGAGATGGTGATGGTGAGATGGTGATGGTGAGATGGTGATGGTGAGATCCCAAACAACAATTTGAAGTTGAAATACGGTAAATAGACCGTCCATGAACCTGCGTTATATAACTCTATAAGTTACAAATTAGTTTCAATAACGTCCAAAAAACCTCACAATGACGTTCCAGTACCCTGTTTTGGTCAATAGAATTAGAACGTTGGTTAGAATGAAGTTTGTAAAAACCCGGTTTGCTTATAACAATGTTATAGCTGCCGTTTAGATGAAGTTTGTAAAAAACCTTTATTTTGTTGTTTTTTGTTGATTTCCGGTTATTTCACAACCTCAACAAAACCTTTAATATAGGGTTTTTTACCAACCAATATTTAGTTGATTGACCGTTGATATCTTACTTTTTTTGACGCCCGTTTGAATACAATTTTTGAAAAACCTGTTTTAAGACATTTTTACGGTTTTTTATAAACCATTTGGAACCGTTTCTAAAAGGTTCTAACAAAACCTGTAATAGCCCTATAGTAACTTTGTTACCGTTAATTTTCGGTTCTCAAAAAACCTGTTAATGCCTTAGGTTAGTTCGAGATGTTTGCAGTTTTTAAAAAACCTGAATAGAAATTTCCTAGGTTCAATTGAACACTAGTCGTTTTGACTATTATTCTCTCTTTATCTTATATCTTTACTAGTGATAAAGAGATCAATTGTCAAAACGATTAACGTTCAATCGAACCTAGAAGATATCGGCCCAGGAGTTCTGAAAATTGGAAAAAAACATATAAAACCATTCTTTTTTATGCTTACGTGATCAGGACTTGAATCGTTGTCTAGTAGTAACTTTTTTCAAATTTTTCGCAGCTGGAAGCAAAATCCTTTTAAATAAAAAGATAAAATTTAAATGTATGGGGTTATTTATTTCTACCTATAATCTATAATGTAACTTAAAAACTAAAAATTTAAATACTAAAAACTTAAAACTATGTATGGTAGTGTAGATATAAAAAAAGAATAAGAATAAAATAAGAATTTATCTTAGTTTTTGTTTATAGTTGTTGTTGGTGGTGTAGATGGTGGTGGAGCTGTTGATGGTGATACTGATGATGGTGATGCTGATGATGGTGATGATGGTGCAGCTGCCGATAATGATGATGAAGCTGATTTATTGCTTTAAATAAATAAAAAGCACACACAAACAATAAATATTTTATTGAATTATTATTTACCGAGTGTTAAGTACATAAAGAAAAATTATTGAATTGAAGGAACTAAAAACACATAAGTTACTTACAGTTGGGGCTTGCTCATGCGAAAAGGTGCATGTTTGATATAATTTTTAAAAAATGTGGCGCCCTCCACATCCGTAAAATTGGAGAATCGAACCCTCACCGCCTCCACAATGGCCGAAAAAATGGAATGGTTGTGGTGGAAACATTTTTTATTGTATGTTCCATTCCATGTGAACAGTGATAGCAGCTCATCCTTAAACAATAACTTTGCTATTGTTCTAAGTGTTTTGACAGCATTCACCCCCCCGAATGTAGACAACTTAAGAATCTAAAAAAAAAAACGAAAACGAAAGAAAATTGAGTTTAAAAATGGTTGCCTGTAAAGTCGGTTTTACGGGCGAAGATTTTAAGTGACAACGTCTTTTTCTCGGTAGAATATTTATTGATATGAATATAATTAAATTGCACAATAGGAACAAGGAATTGAATGAAAATAAGAATTGCACAAATTTTTTAAACTAATAATTTACTTAACACTATCAACATTTATCAATAGTATGACATAACCTATAAACTCAGTTTCTCAACTTTTGTGTCAATCTAACAATTAATCAATCAATCATAGTTTACGATAATGAAATATCAGTGTACAATTATTTACCTTTATTGTTGTAGTTGTTGTAAATGACGAATCTAAGCACTCCACATTTTCACTACAGACACAGCTGACGATACTTTAACCACACGTGTGAACTTGTATTATGACGCTTTCTTGTTTTTCCAACGCCAAGAACGTTCGAGAAAGACAAAGACAGAGACACAAGCATGCGCCGATTCAATGCGCCTAATTCTCTAGTGCTGCGCGCGCGGCAGACCGATCATAGTTGAGTGGGAGAGAGACGCAAGGCATTCGGCGGGCCTCTCTCTCGTTCGGTGACTCATCGTAACGTTACCGGGCGTTACACTTTTTCATAAGTGACTCCCAGCCGCAACCTAATTTAAGACGTTGTCACGTCAAAAACTGGAAAGCAAATCTTTTTGAAAAAAGGATTTAAAAGTACATTGTTCAGTATGATAAATGCATTAAATAAAACAGTTTATCTTACCAAATTTCTTTTAAATTGAAGGTCCTGCCTTAGCCTTTGCTCCATCTCATCCAGCTCCTGTGGTGTTGCGAGAGGCGACAATTCCTCCAGGAGGTGATCCGCCACAATTTCTCGGCCGACATTTTGGCAAATTTTCTCCACTATACAGGTGAGGGAGACTTCAGTTTTCGCCATAAACTGCTGCAGCAGTAACTTTATGGCTTCCACCTCACCTGCCAGTTTTCTAACTTCACTTAAAAGCTGGACCTGTGTTTGTTCAGATGCCCCTGGAGCAAAAACAGGAGGTGCATCAACTGAAAAAAGATGAAAATAAACTATAAATAAGGAATATTTAATAATTAACAGATTATTTTTGTTACCTTCAATTACACTCAAAATTTGAGGACGATCCTCGATTTGACACGAGGGAGAGGGTGTGCATGAAACATCGGCTTCTATGGTGTCATCGGAGGGGTGAAAAGATCATATAGAGTGTTTTTGCCTATACATATGAGTAAACATATAAACAACAACAACGCCGCGCCCAACGCGACGCGACTAATGGTTTTGGGACTTTAAATAACGTAAAAACTAGCTACTTAATGTAAATGTAGTAAAATGACTTACCCTTATGAACTTAAAGTTTAAAACACTTAATTTTTGCACCGAACTTACTTAAATTATAGATTTTTAAAAATAAAATTTAAAGCGCGCGCGCGTCACCAACAACTCCGGTCCACCAAAGATAAAAGAAGACTGAACTGATGAACAGAAATATTTGAGGAATCCGATATGTGAACGAGAGAGAGAGAGAGAGTTTACAGCCAATATGAGAGTGAACGTGTGCGTCTGGGGTTTGAGCTTAGTTCAATCGCAGTCTTCAGTTGTGGTTTGGTAAAATTATCGATATTGTAAAACTAAGGTGCCTATGTGGTTAGTTGTCAACCAAAAAGTAACCAGTCTGGGTTAAAAATCGTAATTTAAAAACTTATTCCATTGTGTTTGAATTTAGTTGAATTTCAACCAAAAACTAATATTCTGGGTTAAAAAAACGTAATTGAAGTACTTATTACAAACTTTTTTATCTGATTTGGGTTGATTTTCAACCAGAAACTAATACTTACCGTTAAGAAAGAAAAAAACAAAAACTACCAATAGTTTTCAGATTCCGATTATATTTAAAACAAAAATAATAAATATATAGCTATTCTGGATTGAAAACTCCGTAATTTAGGGGCCAGTTATAGGTATCATTGAAAAGCATTATTGGAAATGTTTGAATCGTTTTTTTTAGTATGTTTGCTTTTAGCTAGAAAAGAAAATGGTGCAAAAAACACGTTTTTAACTCAAAATTAACGAAAAAAAAAACATTAAAAAAAAGTTTAAAGTATAATTTTTCGAAACAATAACATTTTAAATATTTTTTTATGAAATTAGTTGCTTTTATTGATTCCTAATCAAAAACTGAAAACCGGATGGTTCTATGTCTTATAGTTTTTGAGAAAATTGAAAATTACTTTTCTATGAGAAATTTATTTTTCAAGTACAGTTGCTTGAAATTTATGCTACGACATCCAATGTTTTTTAAATATACATTTACGTGGCCTGAAGATACATATTTAAAATTTTAAGAAATTAAAATGTAATTCATTACAAGAAATTCACATTACAGCATACCTCAATACATATTTCGACTGTTTTTACGCCATTATGCTGGGTACTACCCTACATACATAAATACCAAAAAAATAAATTTCCCATAGAAAAGTCATTTTCAATTTTCTCAAAAACTATAAGACATAGAACCATCCGGTTTTCAGTTTTTGATTAGGAATCAATAAAAGCAACTAATTTCATAAAAAAAAATATTTAAAATGTTATTGTTTCGAAAAATTATACTTTAAACTTTTTTTTAATGCTTTTTTTTCGTTAATTTTGAGTTAAAAACGTGTTTTTTCGAAAACTATACATAAATTACTTTTGATTTAAAAAGTGGCTAATAGAACAAAGTGTTGGCTTTAAAAAAAAGTATCAAACTTGATTGCAGGTTCTACCGTTATTTTTTAATCATTTTTTTCCAATTTTATACAATTTTCATTAAAACGCTCCTCCCGCCCAAACGGGGCAAGATAGACCCCCCTCCCATTGTAAAAAAAAACTTGTTTTTGACCCCTCTACCAAAAACCATTATCAAATTTCAGAGTCCCAGTTATTGTACTCTCCCCAATTGAACAATTTTGTTTGACAAAAAAAGGTCGAAAAAACAATATTCTGGTTTAAAAATAGAGTAAACAAAGGACTTAGTTGAAACTATTGCCTGAATTCAGTTCATTTTAAATCAAAAATTAAATTCTGTTTGAAAAAAAAAACAATGCTTACAAAAGTTGGTTGATTTTAAGCCTATTAAATAACGCTTTGATGAAGAGTTTGTTTTTCTTTTGAAGAGTTATTTAATGACCTGTTTAAAAACTGTGTCTGAATTTGGTCGATTTATAACTAATAAAGGCAACAATAATAAAAGATATCTATTTTGAAATTTATTCTTACGCTTGGTGTTATATCTGGTTTATTTCAAACTAATAAATAACAATCAGTGTTAAAAAAGTGGTATTCTAAAACTAATTTCAAATTGTCGCTAGAAATGAGAGGAAAAATCACTCTTATTAAATGTAGATTTATAATTGGTTGGCCTTAAACCAAAAAAAAAAGGGAACAGTTAGG
Source organism: Eupeodes latifasciatus (assembly GCA_920104205.1). NCBI lineage: Eukaryota > Metazoa > Arthropoda > Insecta > Diptera > Syrphidae > Eupeodes > Eupeodes latifasciatus. The sequence goes on from CAKKTC010000309.1 coordinate 6,987, forward strand.
AAATAGTAAACAAAATTCTATAATTTAACCTTAAAGTTATAAAATGCAAATTCACTAACGGAAATTTAATTTAAGTTCTGATAGGGTGAAAACGTTACCCCAGGTAAACTTCAAAGTTAAAATGATGTAATAACTTTTCCCAGGTGAAACTAGAATTATAATTAAGCTTTATTTTAGACCATAAGTAAACTTAGAGTGTTGAAATAACTTAATTAACACCATATAACAACCAGAGATTTTAAAGGTTTATTTTTGACCCACAGTAAAGTTATACCCGGCGGTTCAAATTGTTGCTTGGGATGGTGATGGTGAGATGGTGATGGTGAGATGGTGATGGTGAGATGGTGATGGTGATGGTGAGATGGTGATGGTGAGATGGTGATGGTGAGATGGTGAGATGGTGAGATGGTGAGATGGTGAGATGGTGAGATGGTGAGATGGTGATGGTGAGATGGTGATGGTGAGATGGTGATGGTGAGATGGTGATGGTGAGATGGTGATGGTGAGATGGTGAGATGGTGAGATGGTGAGATGGTGAGATGGTGATGGTGAGATGGTGATGGTGAGATGGTGATAGTGAGATGGTGATGGTGAGATGGTGATGGTGAGATGGTGATGGTGAGATGGTGATGGTGAGATGGTGATGGTGAGATGGTGATGGTGAGATGGTGATGGTGAGATGGTGATGGTGAGATGGTGATGGTGAGATGGTGATGGTGAGATGGTGAGATGGTGAGATGGTGATGGTGAGATGGTGATGGTGAGATGGTGATGGTGAGATGGTGATGGTGAGATGGTGATGGTGAGATGGTGATGGTGAGATGGTGAGATGGTGAGATGGTGATGGTGAGATGGTGATGGTGAGATGGTGATGGTGAGATGGTGATGGCGAGATGGTGATGGTGAGATGGTGATGGTGAGATGGTGAGATGGTGATGGTGAGATGGTGATGGTGAGATGGTGATGGTGAGATGGTGATGGTGAGATGGTGATGGTGAGATGGTGATGGTGAGATGGTGATGGTGAGATGGTGATGGTGAGATGGTGAGATGGTGATGGTGAGATGGTGATGGTGAGATGGTGATGGTGAGATGGTGATGGTGAGATGGTGATGGTGAGATGGTGATGGTGATGGTGAGATGGTGATGGTGAGATGGTGATGGTGAGATGGTGATGGTGAGATGGTGATGGTGAGATGGTGATGGTGAGATGGTGATGGTGAGATGGTGATGGTGAGATGGTGATGGTGAGATGGTGATGGTGAGATGGTGATGGTGAGATGGTGATGGTGAGATGGTGATGGTGAGATGGTGATGGTGAGATGGTGATGGTGAGATGGCGATGGTGAGATGGTGACGGTGAGATGGTGATGGTGAGATGGTGATGGTGAGATGGTGATGGTGAGATGGTGATGGTGAGATGGTGATGGTGAGATGGTGAGATGGTGAGATGGTGAGATGGTGATGGTGAGATGGTGATGGTGAGATGGTGATGGTGATGGTGAGATGGTGATGGTGAGATGGTGATGGTGAGATGGTGATGGTGAGATGGTGATGGTGATGGTGAGATGGTGATGGTGAGATGGTGATGGTGAGATGGTGAGATGGTGATGGTGAGATGGTGATGGTGAGATGGTGATGGTGAGATGGTGATGGTGAGATGGTGATGGTGAGATGGTGATGGTGGGATGGTGATGGTGAGATGGTGATGGTGAGATGGTGAGATGGTGATGGTGATGGTGAGATGGTGATGGTTAGATGGTGATGGTGAGATGGTGATGGTGAGATGGTGATGGTGAGATGGTGATGGTGAGATGGTGAGATGGTGATGGTGAGATGGTGATGGTGAGATGGTGATGGTGAGATGGTGATGGTGAGATGGTGATGGTGAGATGGTGAGATGGTGATGGTGAGATGGTGATGGTGAGATGGTGATGGTGAGATGGTGATGGTGAGATGGTGATGGTGAGATGGTGATGGTGAGATGGTGATGGTGAGATGGTGATGGTGAGATGGTGATGGTGAGATGGTGATGGTGAGATGGTGATGGTGAGATGGTGATGGTGAGATGGTGATGGTGAGATGGTGATGGGGAGATGGTGGTGGTGAGATGGTGAGATGGTGATGGTGAGATGGTGATGGTGATGGTGAGATGGTGATGGTGAGATGGTGATGGTGAGATGGTGAGATGGTGAGATGGTGATGGTGAGATGGTGATGGTGAGATGGTGATGGTGAGATGGTGATGGTGAGATGGTGATGGTGAGATGGTGATGGTGAGATGGTGATGGTGAGATGGTGATGGTGAGATGGTGATGGTGAGATGGTGATGGTGAGATGGTGATGGTGAGATGGTGATGGTGATGGTGATGGTGATGGTGAGATGGTGATGGTGAGATGGTGATGGTGAGATGGTGATGGTGAGATGGTGAGATGGTGATGGTGATATGGTGATGGTGAGATGGTGATGGTGAGATGGTGATGGTGATGGTGAGATGGTGAGATGGTGATGGTGAGATGGTGATGGTGAGATGGTGATGGTGAGATGGTGATGGTGAGATGGTGATGGTGAGATGGTGATGGTGAGATCCCAAACAACAATTTGAAGTTGAAATACGGTAAATAGACCGTCCATGAACCTGCGTTATATAACTCTATAAGTTACAAATTAGTTTCAATAACGTCCAAAAAACCTCACAATGACGTTCCAGTACCCTGTTTTGGTCAGTAGAATTAGAACGTTGGTTAGAATGAAGTTTGTAAAAACCCGGTTTGCTTATAACAATGTTATAGCTGCCGTTTAGATGAAGTTTGTAAAAAACCTTTATTTTGTTGTTTTTTGTTGATTTCCGGTTATTTCACAACCTCAACAAAACCTTTAATATAGGGTTTTTTACCAACCAATATTTAGTTGATTGACCGTTGATATCTTACTTTTTTTGACGCCCGTTTGAATACAATTTTTGAAAAACCTGTTTTAAGACATTTTTACGGTTTTTTATAAACCATTTGGAACCGTTTCTAAAAGGTTCTAACAAAACCTGTAATAGCCCTATAGTAACTTTGTTACCGTTAATTTTCGGTTCTCAAAAAACCTGTTAATGCCTTAGGTTAGTTCGAGATGTTTGCAGTTTTTAAAAAACCTGAATAGAAATTTCCTAGGTTCAATTGAACACTAGCCGTTTTGACAATTATTCTCTCTTTATCTTATATCTTTACTAGTGATAAAGAGATCAATTGTCAAAACGATTAACGTTCAATCGAACCTAGAAGATATCGGCCCAGGAGTTCTGAAAATTGGAAAAAAACATATAAAACCATTCTTTTTTATGCTTACGTGATCAGGACTTGAATCGTTGTCTAGTAGTAACTTTTTTCAAATTTTTCGCAGCTGGAAGCAAAATCCTTTTAAATAAAAAGATAAAATTTAAATGTATGGGGTTATTTATTTCTACCTATAATCTATAATGTAACTTAAAAACTAAAAATTTAAATACTAAAAACTTAAAACTATGTATGGTAGTGTAGATATAAAAAAAGAATAAGAATAAAATAAGAATTTATCTTAGTTTTTGTTTATAGTTGTTGTTGGTGGTGTAGATGGTGGTGGAGCTGTTGATGGTGATACTGATGATGGTGATGCTGATGATGGTGATGATGGTGCAGCTGCCGATAATGATGATGAAGCTGATTTATTGCTTTAAATAAATAAAAAGCACACACAAACAATAAATATTTTATTGAATTATTATTTACCGAGTGTTAAGTACATAAAGAAAAATTATTGAATTGAAGGAACTAAAAACACATAAGTTACTTACAGTTGGGGCTTGCTCATGCGAAAAGGTGCATGTTTGATATAATTTTTAAAAAATGTGGCGCCCTCCACATCCGTAAAATTGGAGAATCGAACCCTCACCGCCTCAACAATGGCCGAAAAAATGGAATGGTTGTGGTGGAAACATTTTTTATTGTATGTTCCATTCCACGTGAACAGTGATAGCAGCTCATCCTTAAACAATAACTTTGCTATTGTTCTAAGTGTTTTGACAGCATTCACCCCCCCGAATGTAGACAACTTAAGAATCTAAAAAAAAAAACGAAAACGAAAGAAAATTGAGTTTAAAAATGGTTGCCTGTAAAGTCGGTTTTACGGGCGAAGATTTTACGTGACAACGTCTTTTTCTCGGTAGAATATTTATTGATATGAATATAATTAAATTGCACAATAGGAACAAGGAATTGAATGAAAATAAGAATTGCACAAATTTTTTAAACTAATAATTTACTTAACACTATCAACATTTATCAATAGTATGACATAACCTATAAACTCAGTTTCTCAACTTTTGTGTCAATCTAACAATTAATCAATCAATCATAGTTTACGATAATGAAATATCAGTGTACAATTATTTACCTTTATTGTTGTAGTTGTTGTAAATGACGAATCTAAGCACTCCACATTTTCACTACAGACACAGCTGACGATACTTTAACCACACGTGTGAACTTGTATTATGACGCTTTCTTGTTTTTCCAACGCCAAGAACGTTCGAGAAAGACAAAGACAGAGACACAAGCATGCGCCGATTCAATGCGCCTAATTCTCTAGTGCTGCGCGCGCGGCAGACCGATCATAGTTGAGTGGGAGAGAGACGCAAGGCATTCGGCGGGCCTCTCTCTCGTTCGGTGACTCATCGTAACGTTACCGGGCGTTACACTTTTTCATAAGTGACTCCCAGCCGCAACCTAATTTAAGACGTTGTCACGTCAAAAACTGGAAAGCAAATCTTTTTGAAAAAAGGATTTAAAAGTACATTGTTCAGTATGATAAATGCATTAAATAAAACAGTTTATCTTACCAAATTTCTTTTAAATTGAAGGTCCTGCCTTAGCCTTTGCTCCATCTCATCCAGCTCCTGTGGTGTTGCGAGAGGCGACAATTCCTCCAGGAGGTGATCCGCCACAATTTCTCGGCCGACATTTTGGCAAATTTTCTCCACTATACAGGTGAGGGAGACTTCAGTTTTCGCCATAAACTGCTGCAGCAGTAACTTTATGGCTTCCACCTCACCTGCCAGTTTTCTAACTTCACTTAAAAGCTGGACCTGTGTTTGTTCAGATGCCCCTGGAGCAAAAACAGGAGGTGCATCAACTGAAAAAAGATGAAAATAAACTATAAATAAGGAATATTTAATAATTAACAGATTATTTTTGTTACCTTCAATTACACTCAAAATTTGAGGACGATCCTCGATTTGACACGAGGGAGAGGGTGTGCATGAAACATCGGCTTCTAGGGTGTCATCGGAGGGGTGGAAAGATCATATAGAGTGTTTTTGCCTATACATATGAGTAAACATATAAACAACAACAACGCCGCGCCCAACGCGACGCGACTAATGGTTTTGGGACTTTAAATAACTTAAAAACTAGCTACTTAATGTAAATGTAGTAAAATGACTTACCCTTATGAACTTAAAGTTTAAAACACTTATTTTTTGCACCGAACTTACTTAAATTATAGATTTTTAAAAATAAAATTTAAAGCGCGCGCGCGTCACCAACAACTCCGGTCCACCAAAGATAAAAGAAGACTGAACTGATGAACAGAAATATTTGAGGAATCCGATATGTGAACGAGAGAGAGAGAGAGAGTTTACAGCCAATATGAGAGTGAACGTGTGCGTCTGGGGTTTGAGCTTAGTTCAATCGCAGTCTTCAGTTGTGGTTTGGTAAAATTATCGATATTGTAAAACTAAGGTTCCTATGTGGTTAGTTGTCAACCAAAAAGTAACCAGTCTGGGTTAAAAATCGTAATTTAAAAACTTATTCCACACTTGTGTTTGGATTTAGTTGAATTTCAACCAAAAACTAATATTCTGGGTTAAAAAAACGTAATTGAAGTACTTATTACAAACTTTTTTATCTGATTTGGGTTGATTTTCAACCAGAAACTAATACTTACCGTTAAGAAAGAAAAAAACAAAAACTACCAATAGTTTTCAGATTCCGATTATATTTAAAACAAAAATAATAAATATATAGCTATTCTGGATTGAAAACTCCGTAATTTAGGGGCCAGTTATAGGTATCATTGAAAAGCATTATTGGAAATGTTTGAATCGTTTTTTTTAGTATGTTTGCTTTTAGCTAGAAAAGAAAATGGTGCAAAAAACACGTTTTTAACTCAAAATTAACGAAAAAAAAAACATTAAAAAAAAGTTTAAAGTATAATTTTTCGAAACAATAACATTTTAAATATTTTTTTATGAAATTAGTTGCTTTTATTGATTCCTAATCAAAAACTGAAAACCGGATGGTTCTATGTCTTATAGTTTTTGAGAAAATTGAAAATTACTTTTCTATGAGAAATTTATTTTTCAAGTACAGTTGCTTGAAATTTATGCTACGACATCCAATGTTTTTTAAATATACATTTACGTGGCCTGAAGATACATATTTAAAATTTTAAGAAATTAAAATGTAATTCATTACAAGAAATTCAAATTACAGCATACCTCAATACATATTTCGACTGTTTTTACGCCATTATGCTGGGTACTACCCTACATACATAAATACCAAAAAAATAAATTTCCCATAGAAAAGTAATTTTCAATTTTCTCAAAAACTATAAGACATAGAACCATCCGGTTTTCAGTTTTTGATTAGGAATCAATAAAAGCAACTAATTTCATAAAAAAAAATATTTAAAATGTTATTGTTTCGAAAAATTATACTTTAAACTTTTTTTTAATGCTTTTTTTTCGTTAATTTTGAGTTAAAAACGTGTTTTTTCGAAAACTATACATAAATTACTTTTGATTTAAAAAGTGGCTAATAGAACAAAGTGTTGGCTTTAAAAAAAAGTATCAAACTTGATTGCAGGTTCTACCGTTATTTTTTAATCATTTTTTTCCAATTTTATACAATTTTCATTAAAACGCTCCTCCCGCCCAAACGGGGCAAGATAGACCCCCCTCCCATTGTAAAAAAAAACTTGTTTTTGACCCCTCTACCAAAAACCATTATCAAATTTCAGAGTCCCAGTTATTGTACTCTCCCCAATTGAACAATTTTGTTTGACAAAAAAAGGTCGAAAAAACAATATTCTGGTTTAAAAATAGAGTAAACAAAGGACTTAGTTGAAACTATTGCCTGAATTCAGTTCATTTTAAATCAAAAATTAAATTCTGTTTGAAAAAAAAAACAATGCTTACAAAAGTTGGTTGATTTTAAGCCTATTAAATAACGCTTTGATGAAGAGTTTGTTTTTCTTTTGAAGAGTTATTTAATGACCTGTTTAAAAACTGTGTCTGAATTTGGTCGATTTATAACTAATAAAGGCAACAATAATAAAAGATAGCTATTTTGAAATTTATTCTTACGCTTGGTGTTATATCTGGTTTATTTCAAACTAATAAATAACAATCAGTGTTAAAAAAGTGGTATTCTAAAACTAATTTCAAATTGTCGCTAGAAATGAGAGGAAAAATCACTCTTATTAAATGTAGATTTATAATTGGTTGGCCTTAAACCAAAAAAAAAAGGGAACAGTTAGGAAATAGTAAACAAAATTCTATAATTTAACCTTAAAGTTATAAAATGCAAATTCACTAACGGAAATTTAATTTAAGTTCTGATAGGGTGAAAACGTTACCCCAGGTAAACTTCAAAGTTAAAATGATGTAATAACTTTTCCCAGGTGAAACTAGAATTATAATTAAGCTTTATTTTAGACCATAAGTAAACTTAGAGTGTTGAAATAACTTAATTAACACCATATAACAACCAGAGATTTTAAAGGTTTATTTTTGACCCACAGTAAAGTTATACCCGGCGGTTCAAATTGTTGCTTGGGATGGTGATGGTGAGATGGTGATGGTGAGATGGTGATGGTGAGATGGTGATGGTGATGGTGAGATGGTGATGGTGAGATGGTGATGGTGAGATGGTGAGATGGTGAGATGGTGAGATGGTGAGATGGTGATGGTGAGATGGTGATGGTGAGATGGTGATGGTGAGATGGTGATGGTGAGATGGTGATGGTGAGATGGTGATGGTGATATGGTGATGGTGAGATGGTGATGGTGAGATGGTGATGGTGAGATGGTGATGGTGAGATGGTGATGGTGAGATGGTGATGGTGAGATGGTGATGGTGAGATGGTGATGGTGAGATGGTGATGGTGAGATGGTGATGGTGAGATGGTGATGGTGATGGTGAGATGGTGATGGTGAGATGGTGATGGTGAGATGGTGATGGTGAGATGGTGATGGTGAGATGGTGATGGTGAGATGGTGATGGTGAGATGGTGATGGTGAGATGGTGATGGTGAGATGGTGATGGTGAGATGGTGATGGTGAGATGGTGATGGTGAGATGGTGATGGTGAGATGGTGATGGTGAGATGGTGATGGTGAGATGGTGATGGCGAGATGGTGATGGTGAGATGGTGATGGTGAGATGGTGATGGTGAGATGGTGATGGTGAGATGGTGATGGTGAGATGGTGATGGTGAGATGGTGATGGTGAGATGGTGATGGTGAGATGGCGATGGTGAGATGGTGACGGTGAGATGGTGATGGTGAGATGGTGATGGTGAGATGGTGATGGTGAGATGGTGATGGTGAGATGGTGATGGTGAGATGGTGATGGTGAGATGCTGAGATGGTGAGATGGTGATGGTGAGATGGTGATGGTGATGGTGAGATGGTGAGATGGTGATGGTGAGATGGTGATGGTGAGATGGTGATGGTGAGATGGTGATGGTGAGATGGTGATGGTGATGGTGAGATGGTGATGGTGAGATGGTGATGGTGAGATGGTGAGATGGTGATGGTGATGGTGAGATGGTGATGGTGAGATGGTGATGGTGAGATGGTGATGGTGAGATGGTGATGGTGGGATGGTGATGGTGAGATGGTGATGGTGAGATGGTGATGGTGATGGTGAGATGGTGATGGTGAGATGGTGATGGTGAGATGGTGATGGTGAGATGGTGATGGTGAGATGGTGAGATGGTGATGGTGAGATGGTGATGGTGAGATGGTGATGGTGAGATGGTGATGGTGAGATGGTGAGATGGTGATGGTGAGATGGTGATGGTGAGATGGTGATGGTGAGATGGTGATGGTGAGATGGTGATGGTGAGATGGTGATGGTGAGATGGTGATGGTGAGATGGTGATGGTGAGATGGTGATGGTGAGATGGTGATGGTGAGATGGTGATGGTGAGATGGTGATGGGGAGATGGTGGTAGTGAGATGGTGAGATGGTGATGGTGAGATGGTGATGGTGATGGTGAGATGGTGATGGTGAGATGGTGATGGTGAGATGGTGAGATGGTGAGATGGTGATGGTGAGATGGTGATGGTGAGATGGTGATGGTGAGATGGTGATGGTGAGATGGTGATGGTGAGATGGTGATGGTGAGATGGTGATGGTGAGATGGTGATGGTGAGATGGTGATGGTGAGATGGTGATGGTGAGATGGTGATGGTGAGATGGTGATGGTGATGGTGAGATAGTGATGGTGAGATGGTGATGGTGAGATGGTGATGGTGAGATGGTGAGATGGTGATGGTGATATGGTGATGGTGAGATGGTGATGGTGAGATGGTGATGGTGATGGTGAGATGGTGAGATGGTGATGGTGAGATGGTGATGGTGAGATGGTGATGGTGAGATGGTGATGGTGAGATGGTGATGGTGAGATCCCAAACAACAATTTGAAATTGAAATACGGTAAATAGACCGTCCATGAACCTGCGTTATATAACTCTATAAGTTACAAATTAGTTTCAATAACGTCCAAAAAACCTCACAATGACGTTCCAGTACCCTGTTTTGGTCAGTAGAATTAGAACGTTGGTTAGAATGAAGTTTGTAAAAACCCGGTTTGCTTATAACAATGTTATAGCTGCCGTTTAGATGAAGTTTGTAAAAAACCTTTATTTTGTTGTTTTTTGTTGATTTCCGGTTATTTCACAACCTCAACAAAACCTTTAATATAGGGTTTTTTACCAACCAATATTTAGTTGATTGACCGTTGATATCTTACTTTTTTTGACGCTCGTTTGAATACAATTTTTGAAAAACCTGTTTTAAGACATTTTTACGGTTTTTTATAAACCATTTGGAACCGTTTCTAAAAGGTTCTAACAAAACCTGTAATAGCCCTATAGTAACTTTGTTACCGTTAATTTTCGGTTCTCAAAAAACCTGTTAATGCCTTAGGTTAGTTCGAGATGTTTGCAGTTTTTAAAAAACCTGAATAGAAATTTCCTAGGTTCAATTGAACACTAGCCGTTTTGACAATTATTCTCTCTTTATCTTATATCTTTACTAGTGATAAAGAGATCAATTGTCAAAACGATTAACGTTCAATCGAACCTAGAAGATATCGGCCCAGGAGTTCTGAAAATTGGAAAAAAACATATAAAACCATTCTTTTTTATGCTTACGTGATCAGGACTTGAATCGTTGTCTAGTAGTAACTTTTTTCAAATTTTTCGCAGCTGGAAGCAAAATCCTTTTAAATAAAAAGATAAAATTTAAATGTATGGGGTTATTTATTTCTACCTATAATCTATAATGTAACTTAAAAACTAAAAATTTAAATACTAAAAACTTAAAACTATGTATGGTAGTGTAGATATAAAAAAAGAATAAGAATAAAATAAGAATTTATCTTAGTTTTTGTTTATAGTTGTTGTTGGTGGTGTAGATGGTGGTGGAGCTGTTGATGGTGATACTGATGATGGTGATGCTGATGATGGTGATGATGGTGCAGCTGCCGATAATGATGATGAAGCTGATTTATTGCTTTAAATAAATAAAAAGCACACACAAACAATAAATATTTTATTGAATTATTATTTACCGAGTGTTAAGTACATAAAGAAAAATTATTGAATTGAAGGAACTAAAAACACATAAGTTACTTACAGTTGGGGCTTGCTCATGCGAAAAGGTGCATGTTTGATATAATTTTTAAAAAATGTGGCGCCCTCCACATCCGTAAAATTGGAGAATCGAACCCTCACCGCCTCAACAATGGCCGAAAAAATGGAATGGTTGTGGTGGAAACATTTTTTATTGTATGTTCCATTCCACGTGAACAGTGATAGCAGCTCATCCTTAAACAATAACTTTGCTATTGTTCTAAGTGTTTTGACAGCATTCACCCCCCCGAATGTAGACAACTTAAGAATCTAAAAAAAAAAACGAAAACGAAAGAAAATTGAGTTTAAAAATGGTTGCCTGTAAAGTCGGTTTTACGGGCGAAGATTTTACGTGACAACGTCTTTTTCTCGGTAGAATATTTATTGATATGAATATAATTAAATTGCACAATAGGAACAAGGAATTGAATGAAAATAAGAATTGCACAAATTTTTTAAACTAATAATTTACTTAACACTATCAACATTTATCAATAGTATGACATAACCTATAAACTCAGTTTCTCAACTTTTGTGTCAATCTAACAATTAATCAATCAATCATAGTTTACGATAATGAAATATCAGTGTACAATTATTTACCTTTATTGTTGTAGTTGTTGTAAATGACGAATCTAAGCACTCCACATTTTCACTACAGACACAGCTGACGATACTTTAACCACACGTGTGAACTTGTATTATGACGCTTTCTTGTTTTTCCAACGCCAAGAACGTTCGAGAAAGACAAAGACAGAGACACAAGCATGCGCCGATTCAATGCGCCTAATTCTCTAGTGCTGCGCGCGCGGCAGACCGATCATAGTTGAGTGGGAGAGAGACGCAAGGCATTCGGCGGGCCTCTCTCTCGTTCGGTGACTCATCGTAACGTTACCGGGCGTTACACTTTTTCATAAGTGACTCCCAGCCGCAACCTAATTTAAGACGTTGTCACGTCAAAAACTGGAAAGCAAATCTTTTTGAAAAAAGGATTTAAAAGTACATTGTTCAGTATGATAAATGCATTAAATAAAACAGTTTATCTTACCAAATTTCTTTTAAATTGAAGGTCCTGCCTTAGCCTTTGCTCCATCTCATCCAGCTCCTGTGGTGTTGCGAGAGGCGACAATTCCTCCAGGAGGTGATCCGCCACAATTTCTCGGCCGACATTTTGGCAAATTTTCTCCACTATACAGGTGAGGGAGACTTCAGTTTTCGCCATAAACTGCTGCAGCAGTAACTTTATGGCTTCCACCTCACCTGCCAGTTTTCTAACTTCACTTAAAAGCTGGACCTGTGTTTGTTCAGATGCCCCTGGAGCAAAAACAGGAGGTGCATCAACTGAAAAAAGATGAAAATAAACTATAAATAAGGAATATTTAATAATTAACAGATTATTTTTGTTACCTTCAATTACACTCAAAATTTGAGGACGATCCTCGATTTGACACGAGGGAGAGGGTGTGCATGAAACATCGGCTTCTAGGGTGTCATCGGAGGGGTGGAAAGATCATATAGAGTGTTTTTGCCTATACATATGAGTAAACATATAAACAACAACAACGCCGCGCCCAACGCGACGCGACTAATGGTTTTGGGACTTTAAATAACTTAAAAACTAGCTACTTAATGTAAATGTAGTAAAATGACTTACCCTTATGAACTTAAAGTTTAAAACACTTATTTTTTGCACCGAACTTACTTAAATTATAGATTTTTAAAAATAAAATTTAAAGCGCGCGCGCGTCACCAACAACTCCGGTCCACCAAAGATAAAAGAAGACTGAACTGATGAACAGAAATATTTGAGGAATCCGATATGTGAACGAGAGAGAGAGAGAGAGTTTACAGCCAATATGAGAGTGAACGTGTGCGTCTGGGGTTTGAGCTTAGTTCAATCGCAGTCTTCAGTTGTGGTTTGGTAAAATTATCGATATTGTAAAACTAAGGTTCCTATGTGGTTAGTTGTCAACCAAAAAGTAACCAGTCTGGGTTAAAAATCGTAATTTAAAAACTTATTCCACACTTGTGTTTGGATTTAGTTGAATTTCAACCAAAAACTAATATTCTGGGTTAAAAAAACGTAATTGAAGTACTTATTACAAACTTTTTTATCTGATTTGGGTTGATTTTCAACCAGAAACTAATACTTACCGTTAAGAAAGAAAAAAACAAAAACTACCAATAGTTTTCAGATTCCGATTATATTTAAAACAAAAATAATAAATATATAGCTATTCTGGATTGAAAACTCCGTAATTTAGGGGCCAGTTATAGGTATCATTGAAAAGCATTATTGGAAATGTTTGAATCGTTTTTTTTAGTATGTTTGCTTTTAGCTAGAAAAGAAAATGGTGCAAAAAACACGTTTTTAACTCAAAATTAACGAAAAAAAAAACATTAAAAAAAAGTTTAAAGTATAATTTTTCGAAACAATAACATTTTAAATATTTTTTTATGAAATTAGTTGCTTTTATTGATTCCTAATCAAAAACTGAAAACCGGATGGTTCTATGTCTTATAGTTTTTGAGAAAATTGAAAATTACTTTTCTATGAGAAATTTATTTTTCAAGTACAGTTGCTTGAAATTTATGCTACGACATCCAATGTTTTTTAAATATACATTTACGTGGCCTGAAGATACATATTTAAAATTTTAAGAAATTAAAATGTAATTCATTACAAGAAATTCAAATTACAGCATACCTCAATACATATTTCGACTGTTTTTACGCCATTATGCTGGGTACTACCCTACATACATAAATACCAAAAAAATAAATTTCCCATAGAAAAGTAATTTTCAATTTTCTCAAAAACTATAAGACATAGAACCATCCGGTTTTCAGTTTTTGATTAGGAATCAATAAAAGCAACTAATTTCATAAAAAAAAATATTTAAAATGTTATTGTTTCGAAAAATTATACTTTAAACTTTTTTTTAATGCTTTTTTTTCGTTAATTTTGAGTTAAAAACGTGTTTTTTCGAAAACTATACATAAATTACTTTTGATTTAAAAAGTGGCTAATAGAACAAAGTGTTGGCTTTAAAAAAAAGTATCAAACTTGATTGCAGGTTCTACCGTTATTTTTTAATCATTTTTTTCCAATTTTATACAATTTTCATTAAAACGCTCCTCCCGCCCAAACGGGGCAAGATAGACCCCCCTCCCATTGTAAAAAAAAACTTGTTTTTGACCCCTCTACCAAAAACCATTATCAAATTTCAGAGTCCCAGTTATTGTACTCTCCCCAATTGAACAATTTTGTTTGACAAAAAAAGGTCGAAAAAACAATATTCTGGTTTAAAAATAGAGTAAACAAAGGACTTAGTTGAAACTATTGCCTGAATTCAGTTCATTTTAAATCAAAAATTAAATTCTGTTTGAAAAAAAAAACAATGCTTACAAAAGTTGGTTGATTTTAAGCCTATTAAATAACGCTTTGATGAAGAGTTTGTTTTTCTTTTGAAGAGTTATTTAATGACCTGTTTAAAAACTGTGTCTGAATTTGGTCGATTTATAACTAATAAAGGCAACAATAATAAAAGATAGCTATTTTGAAATTTATTCTTACGCTTGGTGTTATATCTGGTTTATTTCAAACTAATAAATAACAATCAGTGTTAAAAAAGTGGTATTCTAAAACTAATTTCAAATTGTCGCTAGAAATGAGAGGAAAAATCACTCTTATTAAATGTAGATTTATAATTGGTTGGCCTTAAACCAAAAAAAAAAGGGAACAGTTAGGAAATAGTAAACAAAATTCTATAATTTAACCTTAAAGTTATAAAATGCAAATTCACTAACGGAAATTTAATTTAAGTTCTGATAGGGTGAAAACGTTACCCCAGGTAAACTTCAAAGTTAAAATGATGTAATAACTTTTCCCAGGTGAAACTAGAATTATAATTAAGCTTTATTTTAGACCATAAGTAAACTTAGAGTGTTGAAATAACTTAATTAACACCATATAACAACCAGAGATTTTAAAGGTTTATTTTTGACCCACAGTAAAGTTATACCCGGCGGTTCAAATTGTTGCTTGGGATGGTGATGGTGAGATGGTGATGGTGAGATGGTGATGGTGAGATGGTGAGATGGTGAGATGGTGAGATGGTGAGATGGTGATGGTGAGATGGTGATGGTGAGATGGTGATGGTGAGATGGTGATGGTGAGATGGTGATGGTGAGATGGTGATGGTGATATGGTGATGGTGAGATGGTGATGGTGAGATGGTGATGGTGAGATGGTGATGGTGAGATGGTGATGGTGAGATGGTGATGGTGAGATGGTGATGGTGAGATGGTGATGGTGAGATGGTGATGGTGAGATGGTGATGGTGAGATGGTGAGATGGTGATGGTGATGGTGAGATGGTGATGGTGAGATGGTGATGGTGAGATGGTGATGGTGAGATGGTGATGGTGAGATGGTGATGGTGAGATGGTGATGGTGAGATGGTGATGGTGAGATGGTGATGGTGAGATGGTGATGGTGAGATGGTGATGGTGAGATGGTGATGGTGAGATGGTGATGGTGAGATGGTGATGGTGAGATGGTGATGGTGAGATGGTGATGGTGAGATGGTGATGGTGAGATGGTGATGGTGAGATGGTGATGGTGAGATGGTGATGGTGAGATGGTGATGGTGAGATGGTGATGGTGAGATGGTGATGGTGAGATGGTGATGGTGAGATGGCGATGGTGAGATGGTGACGGTGAGATGGTGATGGTGAGATGGTGATGGTGAGATGGTGATGGTGAGATGGTGATGGTGAGATGGTGATGGTGAGATGGTGATGGTGAGATGGTGAGATGGTGAGATGGTGATGGTGAGATGGTGATGGTGATGGTGAGATGGTGATGGTGAGATGGTGATGGTGAGATGGTGATGGTGAGATGGTGATGGTGATGGTGAGATGGTGATGGTGAGATGGTGATGGTGAGATGGTGATGGTGAGATGGTGATGGTGAGATGGTGATGGTGAGATGGTGATGGTGAGATGGTGATGGTGAGATGGTGATGGTGAGATGGTGATGGTGGGATGGTGATGGTGAGATGGTGATGGTGAGATGGTGATGGTGATGGTGAGATGGTGATGGTGAGATGGTGATGGTGAGATGGTGATGGTGAGATGGTGATGGTGAGATGGTGATGGTGAGATGGTGAGATGGTGATGGTGAGATGGTGATGGTGAGATGGTGATGGTGAGATGGTGATGGTGAGATGGTGATGGTGAGATGGTGAGATGGTGATGGTGAGATGGTGATGGTGAGATGGTGATGGTGAGATGGTGATGGTGAGATGGTGATGGTGAGATGGTGATGGTGAGATGGTGATGGTGAGATGGTGATGGTGAGATGGTGATGGTGAGATGGTGATGGTGAGATGGTGATGGTGAGATGGTGATGGGGAGATGGTGGTGGTGAGATGGTGAGATGGTGATGGTGAGATGGTGATGGTGATGGTGAGATGGTGATGGTGAGATGGTGATGGTGAGATGGTGAGATGGTGAGATGGTGATGGTGAGATGGTGATGGTGAGATGGTGATGGTGAGATGGTGATGGTGAGATGGTGATGGTGAGATGGTGATGGTGAGATGGTGATGGTGAGATGGTGATGGTGAGATGGTGATGGTGAGATGGTGATGGTGAGATGGTGATGGTGAGATGGTGATGGTGATGGTGAGATGGTGATGGTGAGATGGTGATGGTGAGATGGTGATGGTGAGATGGTGAGATGGTGATGGTGATATGGTGATGGTGAGATGGTGATGGTGAGATGGTGATGGTGAGATGGTGAGATGGTGATGGTGAGATGGTGATGGTGAGATGGTGATGGTGAGATGGTGATGGTGAGATGGTGATGGTGAGATCCCAAACAACAATTTGAAATTGAAATACGGTAAATAGACCGTCCATGAACCTGCGTTATATAACTCTATAAGTTACAAATTAGTTTCAATAACGTCCAAAAAACCTCACAATGACGTTCCAGTACCCTGTTTTGGTCAATAGAATTAGAACGTTGGTTAGAATGAAGTTTGTAAAAACCCGGTTTGCTTATAACAATGTTATAGCTGCCGTTTAGATGAAGTTTGTAAAAAACCTTTATTTTGTTGTTTTTTGTTGATTTCCGGTTATTTCACAACCTCAACAAAACCTTTAATATAGGGTTTTTTACCAACCAATATTTAGTTGATTGACCGTTGATATCTTACTTTTTTTGACGCCCGTTTGAATACAATTTTTGAAAAACCTGTTTTAAGACATTTTTACGGTTTTTTATAAACCATTTGGAACCGTTTCTAAAAGGTTCTAACAAAACCTGTAATAGCCCTATAGTAACTTTGTTACCGTTAATTTTCGGTTCTCAAAAAACCTGTTAATGCCTTAGGTTAGTTCGAGATGTTTGCAGTTTTTAAAAAACCTGAATAGAAATTTCCTAGGTTCAATTGAACACTAGTCGTTTTGACAATTATTCTCTCTTTATCTTATATCTTTACTAGTGATAAAGAGATCAATTGTCAAAACGATTAACGTTCAATCGAACCTAGAAGATATCGGCCCAGGAGTTCTGAAAATTGGAAAAAAACATATAAAACCATTCTTTTTTATGCTTACGTGATCAGGACTTGAATCGTTGTCTAGTAGTAACTTTTTTCAAATTTTTCGCAGCTGGAAGCAAAATCCTTTTAAATAAAAAGATAAAATTTAAATGTATGGGGTTATTTATTTCTACCTATAATCTATAATGTAACTTAAAAACTAAAAATTTAAATACTAAAAACTTAAAACTATGTATGGTAGTGTAGATATAAAAAAAGAATAAGAATAAAATAAGAATTTATCTTAGTTTTTGTTTATAGTTGTTGTTGGTGGTGTAGATGGTGGTGGAGCTGTTGATGGTGATACTGATGATGGTGATGCTGATGATGGTGATGATGGTGCAGCTGCCGATAATGATGATGAAGCTGATTTATTGCTTTAAATAAATAAAAAGCACACACAAACAATAAATATTTTATTGAATTATTATTTACCGAGTGTTAAGTACATAAAGAAAAATTATTGAATTGAAGGAACTAAAAACACATAAGTTACTTACAGTTGGGGCTTGCTCATGCGAAAAGGTGCATGTTTGATATAATTTTTAAAAAATGTGGCGCCCTCCACATCCGTAAAATTGGAGAATCGAACCCTCACCGCCTCAACAATGGCCGAAAAAATGGAATGGTTGTGGTGGAAACATTTTTTATTGTATGTTCCATTCCACGTGAACAGTGATAGCAGCTCATCCTTAAACAATAACTTTGCTATTGTTCTAAGTGTTTTGACAGCATTCACCCCCCCGAATGTAGACAACTTAAGAATCTAAAAAAAAAAACGAAAACGAAAGAAAATTGAGTTTAAAAATGGTTGCCTGTAAAGTCGGTTTTACGGGCGAAGATTTTACGTGACAACGTCTTTTTCTCGGTAGAATATTTATTGATATGAATATAATTAAATTGCACAATAGGAACAAGGAATTGAATGAAAATAAGAATTGCACAAATTTTTTA
The DNA here is from genome assembly GCA_920104205.1 of Eupeodes latifasciatus. Lineage (NCBI taxonomy): Eukaryota > Metazoa > Arthropoda > Insecta > Diptera > Syrphidae > Eupeodes > Eupeodes latifasciatus. Next base: position 25,502 of record CAKKTC010000309.1, read on the forward strand.
AACTAATAATTTACTTAACACTATCAACATTTATCAATAGTATGACAAAACCTATAAACTCAGTTTCTCAACTTTTGTGTCAATCTAACAATTAATCAATCAATCATAGTTTACGATAATGAAATATCAGTGTACAATTATTTACCTTTATTGTTGTAGTTGTTGTAAATGACGAATCTAAGCACTCCACATTTTCACTACAGACACAGCTGACGATACTTTAACCACACGTGTGAACTTGTATTATGACGCTTTCTTGTTTTTCCAACGCCAAGAACGTTCGAGAAAGACAAAGACAGAGACACAAGCATGCGCCGATTCAATGCGCCTAATTCTCTAGTGCTGCGCGCGCGGCAGACCGATCATAGTTGAGTGGGAGAGAGACGCAAGGCATTCGGCGGGCCTCTCTCTCGTTCGGTGACTCATCGTAACGTTACCGGGCGTTACACTTTTTCATAAGTGACTCCCAGCCGCAACCTAATTTAAGACGTTGTCACGTCAAAAACTGGAAAGCAAATCTTTTTGAAAAAAGGATTTAAAAGTACATTGTTCAGTATGATAAATGCATTAAATAAAACAGTTTATCTTACCAAATTTCTTTTAAATTGAAGGTCCTGCCTTAGCCTTTGCTCCATCTCATCCAGCTCCTGTGGTGTTGCGAGAGGCGACAATTCCTCCAGGAGGTGATCCGCCACAATTTCTCGGCCGACATTTTGGCAAATTTTCTCCACTATACAGGTGAGGGAGACTTCAGTTTTCGCCATAAACTGCTGCAGCAGTAACTTTATGGCTTCCACCTCACCTGCCAGTTTTCTAACTTCACTTAAAAGCTGGACCTGTGTTTGTTCAGATGCCCCTGGAGCAAAAACAGGAGGTGCATCAACTGAAAAAAGATGAAAATAAACTATAAATAAGGAATATTTAATAATTAACAGATTATTTTTGTTACCTTCAATTACACTCAAAATTTGAGGACGATCCTCGATTTGACACGAGGGAGAGGGTGTGCATGAAACATCGGCTTCTAGGGTGTCATCGGAGGGGTGGAAAGATCATATAGAGTGTTTTTGCCTATACATATGAGTAAACATATAAACAACAACAACGCCGCGCCCAACGCGACGCGACTAATGGTTTTGGGACTTTAAATAACTTAAAAACTAGCTACTTAATGTAAATGTAGTAAAATGACTTACCCTTATGAACTTAAAGTTTAAAACACTTATTTTTTGCACCGAACTTACTTAAATTATAGATTTTTAAAAATAAAATTTAAAGCGCGCGCGCGTCACCAACAACTCCGGTCCACCAAAGATAAAAGAAGACTGAACTGATGAACAGAAATATTTGAGGAATCCGATATGTGAACGAGAGAGAGAGAGAGAGTTTACAGCCAATATGAGAGTGAACGTGTGCGTCTGGGGTTTGAGCTTAGTTCAATCGCAGTCTTCAGTTGTGGTTTGGTAAAATTATCGATATTGTAAAACTAAGGTTCCTATGTGGTTAGTTGTCAACCAAAAAGTAACCAGTCTGGGTTAAAAATCGTAATTTAAAAACTTATTCCACACTTGTGTTTGGATTTAGTTGAATTTCAACCAAAAACTAATATTCTGGGTTAAAAAAACGTAATTGAAGTACTTATTACAAACTTTTTTATCTGATTTGGGTTGATTTTCAACCAGAAACTAATACTTACCGTTAAGAAAGAAAAAAACAAAAACTACCAATAGTTTTCAGATTCCGATTATATTTAAAACAAAAATAATAAATATATAGCTATTCTGGATTGAAAACTCCGTAATTTAGGGGCCAGTTATAGGTATCATTGAAAAGCATTATTGGAAATGTTTGAATCGTTTTTTTTAGTATGTTTGCTTTTAGCTAGAAAAGAAAATGGTGCAAAAAACACGTTTTTAACTCAAAATTAACGAAAAAAAAACATTAAAAAAAAGAGGCTGGGATGCGACCCACACTGATAACTTCCCATCCCGTCTATCGATTTGTCTTGCTTAAAAGTTTGTCTAAATGTATCAATTCTTACCAAATTTGCGTTCTATTTTTTGTAGATTTTATTTTTTTTTATGAAAAAACGGACTGTTGGATTTTTATAAAAAAATTGTTGAATATAAAAAACAATATTTTCTGTGAAATAAAATAAGTTTGCAGCCAATATTTTTAATTTTTGAAAAGCTATTTGACCCGAAAACCAATTTTTACCAACTTTTATTAATTTTTTTGTTTAGGTTTTTATTTTTTGTAAAAAAACTGTCAGTTCGATTTTTCTCAAAATTTTTCGTAATGTTGAAAACAATATTTCTTATAAGTTAAAATTAGCTAGAAGCCATAATCTCAAATTTTTGAAAACATATTTAAGTCGAAAATCAATTTTTACCAACTTTTGTTAATTTTTTTTTTTGGTTTTTAATTTTTTGTAAAAAAACTGTCAATTCTATTTTTTTCAAAATTTTACTGAATGTTGAAAACAACATTTTTTGAAATATAAAAGTAGTTTAAAGCCAATATCTCAAAGTCTTGAAAAGATATTTGAGTCAAAACTCAATTTTTACCAACTTTTTTTTTATTTTTTTTTAGGTTTTTATTTTTTGTAAAAAAACTGTCAATTCGATTTTTCTCAAAATTTTATCAGATGTCAAAAACATTATTCTTCATTGCACAAAATTGTTTTGGAAATGAAATCATATTTTAGTCGTAAAATTTTCGAAGTGAAAAATTTTTTTTTTCACTTTTTTTGATTTATAAAAAAAACCGTTAATTGAATTTTTTTCCAAAAATATAATTGTTTTGGATCATGTTACAATATATAATATAAAATTTAATTCAAGTCTCTAGCGTCATTGGTTCATGAGATATTTAGGGTTAACCAAAATTTTCACCTTTTTTTTAAACTGCTATGGTAAAAAAACCACCCACGCAATTTTCTTGAGAGCCCTTTCTGCATCTTTCTGCCTTATTATCTGTATAACAAAATTTATTTGAAGTCGATATCTCTTCTGGTTCTTGAGCTATGGACGACGAAAAAAACGTCGCGAACGTACGGACGTACGGACGTACGGACGTACGGACGTACGGACGTACGGACGTACAGACGTACGGACGTACGTACACACGCACGCACAGACATCTTTCTAAAAATCTTTTATTTCGACTCTAGGGACCTTGAAACGTCGAGAAATGTCAAAATTTTCAATTTGTCAAATCGGACCCATTACAATAACTTCCTATGGGAAGTTAAAAAGTTTAAAGTATAATTTTTCGAAACAATAACATTTTAAATATTTTTTTATGAAATTAGTTGCTTTTATTGATTCCTAATCAAAAACTGAAAACCGGATGGTTCTATGTCTTATAGTTTTTGAGAAAATTGAAAATTACTTTTCTATGAGAAATTTATTTTTCAAGTACAGTTGCTTGAAATTTATGCTACGACATCCAATGTTTTTTAAATATACATTTACGTGGCCTGAAGATACATATTTAAAATTTTAAGAAATTAAAATGTAATTCATTACAAGAAATTCACATTACAGCATACCTCAATACATATTTCGACTGTTTTTACGCCATTATGCTGGGTACTACCCTACATACATAAATACCAAAAAAATAAATTTCCCATAGAAAAGTCATTTTCAATTTTCTCAAAAACTATAAGACATAGAACCATCCGGTTTTCAGTTTTTGATTAGGAATCAATAAAAGCAACTAATTTCATAAAAAAAAATATTTAAAATGTTATTGTTTCGAAAAATTATACTTTAAACTTTTTTTTAATGCTTTTTTTTCGTTAATTTTGAGTTAAAAACGTGTTTTTTCGAAAACTATACATAAATTACTTTTGATTTAAAAAGTGGCTAATAGAACAAAGTGTTGGCTTTAAAAAAAAGTATCAAACTTGATTGCAGGTTCTACCGTTATTTTTTAATCATTTTTTTCCAATTTTATACAATTTTCATTAAAACGCTCCTCCCGCCCAAACGGGGCAAGATAGACCCCCCTCCCATTGTAAAAAAAAACTTGTTTTTGACCCCTCTACCAAAAACCATTATCAAATTTCAGAGTCCCAGTTATTGTACTCTCCCCAATTGAACAATTTTGTTTGACAAAAAAAGGTCGAAAAAACAATATTCTGGTTTAAAAATAGAGTAAACAAAGGACTTAGTTGAAACTATTGCCTGAATTCAGTTCATTTTAAATCAAAAATTAAATTCTGTTTGAAAAAAAAACAATGCTTACAAAAGTTGGTTGATTTTAAGCCTATTAAATAACGCTTTGATGAAGAGTTTGTTTTTCTTTTGAAGAGTTATTTAATGACCTGTTTAAAAACTGTGTCTGAATTTGGTCGATTTATAACTAATAAAGGCAACAATAATAAAAGATAGCTATTTTGAAATTTATTCTTACGCTTGGTGTTATATCTGGTTTATTTCAAACTAATAAATAACAATCAGTGTTAAAAAAGTGGTATTCTAAAACTAATTTCAAATTGTCGCTAGAAATGAGAGGTGATGGTGAGATGGTGATGGTGATGGTGAGATGGTGAGATGGTGAGATGGTGAGATGGTGAGATGGT
>CAKKTC010000310.1:0-30003 GCA_920104205.1 Eupeodes latifasciatus
TAATAATAATAATAATAATAATAATAATAATAATAATAATAATAATAATAATAATAATAATAATATGTAATAATAATAATAATAATAATAATAATAATAATAATAATAATAATAATAATAATAATAATATAATAATAATAATAATAATAATAATAATAATAATAATAATAATAATAATAATAATAATAATAATAATAATAATAATAATAATAATAATAATAATAATAATAATAATAATAATAATAATAATAATAATAATAATAATAATAATAATAATAATAATAATAATAATAATAATAATAATAATAATAATAATAATAATAATAATAATAATAATAATAATAATAATAATAATAATAATAATAATAATAATAATAATAATAATAATAATAATAATAATAATAATAATAATAATAATAATAATAATAATAATAATAATAATAATAATAATAATAATAATAATAATAATAATAATAATAATAATAATAATAATAATAATAATAATAATAATAATAATAATAATAATAATAATAATAATAATAATAATAATAATAATAATAATAATAATAATAATAATAATAATAATAATAATAATAATAATAATAATAATAATAATAATAATAATAATAATAATAATAATAATAATAATAATAATAATAATAATAATAATAATAATAATAATAATAATAATAATAATAATAATAATAATAATAATAATAATAATAATAATAATAATAATAATAATAATAATAATAATAATAATAATAATAATAATAATAATAATAATAATAATAATAATAATAATAATAATAATAATAATAATAATAATAATAATAATAATAATAATAATAATAATAATAATAATAATAATAATAATAATAATAATAATAATAATAATAATAATAATAATAATAATAATAATAATAATAATAATAATAATAATAATAATAATAATAATAATAATAATAATAATAATAATAATAATAATAATAATAATAATAATAATAATAATAATAATAATAATAATAATAATAATAATAATAATAATAATAATAATAATAATAATAATAATAATAATAATAATAATAATAATAATAATAATAATAATAATAATAATAATAATAATAATAATAATAATAATAATAATAATAATAATAATAATAATAATAATAATAATAATAATAATAATAATAATAATAATAATAATAATAATAATAATAATAATAATAATAATAATAATAATAATAATAATAATAATAATAATAATAATAATAATATGTAATAATAATAATAATAATAATAATAATAATAATAATAATAATAATAATAATAATAATAATAATGATAATAATAATAATAATAATAATAATAATAATAATAATAATAATAATAATAATAATAATAATAATAATAATAATAATAATAATAATAATAATAATAATAATAATAATAATAATAATAATAATAATAATAATAATAATAATAATAATATGTAATAATAATAATAATAATAATAATAATAATAATAATAATAATAATAATAATAATAATAATAATAATAATAATAATAATAATAATAATAATAATAATAATAATAATAATAATAATAATAATAATAATAATAATAATAATAATAATAATAATAATAATAATAATAATAATAATAATAATAATAATAATAATAATAATAATAATAATAATAATAATAATAATAATAATAATAATAATAATAATAATAATAATAATAATAATAATAATAATAATAATAATAATAATAATAATAATAATAATAATAATAATAATAATAATAATAATAATAATAATAATAATAATAATAATAATAATAATAATAATAATAATGATAATAATACAAATATGATAAACATACATATATGTATAAATATAATATCTGTTTTGTTCCCGAGATATTTTTGTCGAAAACTAATTGTTAGTAGCATTTTATGAAGATTTGTACGCCTTATAAAAACAATGCTGATTTGATTTGTTATAACCTTTATTTAAGAAAAAATATTTTGTAGAAAATAAAATAATTTTGAAGTCCTTTATTTTCGAGATATTTGAGTCGAAAATCAGATTTACCAATTTTGGTGAAGTATTTTTTGTAGATGTTTTTAAAAAAAATGTAAATTGGTTGGTTTTTTTTTGTATCAAATTTAAAAATCAATGTTTTTTATAAAACAAAACTATACGGCTTCAAGCCAATATCTTTAATTATCGCCAGAATATTTGAATTGAAAATCAATTTTTACCAACTTTTAGAAGTATTTTTTTGTTTTTTTTTATTTTTTTTTATATAAAAAAACGTTCACGTTGATGTTTCTAAAACTTTACCAGATGTCAAAAACGTTATTCTTTGACACATGGAGGTAATATCTCAGAGTATTTTCGTTCGCAAATTATTAGGTGGTGATATATATTTTTGTTTCAGTTTTTTTTATTTATAAAAAAAACCGTACGTACGATTTTTTTTTTTCGAATTTCTAACAATTTGGTATAAAGTCAAAATTTATAATATAAAATTTAATAGTAGTCGTAGGATTTAATTGGTACGAGATATATTTGGGGTCAACCAAATTTGTTTACGGTTTTTAAGATACGTCGAGGAATGTCAAAATTTTCAATTGAACAAATCGGAGCAATTGTAATCTTCCTATGAGAAGTTTAAATAATATGCACTACTGGTTAGTACAAACTTGCTTATGTACCCAAACAGTATGTTTAAAAATATTTTCTGTATTTTAAGATTTAAAAACATACCTGCAAAAAAAAATTGTTTTCAAACTTTTTACCGCCATTTGATTTCTGAAATAAAACTTTAATTTTTCATTTTTTTATTTGAAAATAGTTTGAGTGTCTTTTTTTAAATTAATTTTGTATAAATACAATTTTTAATTTTATTTAAAAAAAATATTTTTGGTATGCAATTACTTAGAACTTACAACAATTTCGTAAAAAAATTATGACGTATTTTCAAGATATCGAAATCATCAAATACATATTGTTAAGAACTTCTACAGATACAAATATTTGAAATCGGTTAATTAGTTCTTGAGAAAATATAAAAACAAAACAACAGTTCTTTTGGGGGTACCTTTCTCGAGTAATACAAAAATATTTTTTTAATAGTGAAAGTTTAAAAAAATCTATCGGTTTGTTTTTGAGAAAATTCGAATTTTCGACCAAAAAATGTGTATGGTTATATATAACTGTTATTTTTATTAAAAAAAAAAACGCCTAACGTGAACGGAATCGGCGGATCCACTTTTTTCGACTTCTAAACCGTCGTAATGTCATGTTTGATTAATATCTCGAGTTCGAAATTTTTTTTCGAAAAAATTCTTCATCCATATGCTGGAAACATCACGTAAGAAAGAACTCATCCCAAAAACATATGAAATATCGGGAAACTAATTTAGCGAAATAAAAGGTTTGTGTATTCGATAAGTTCATTCAAATACACAAGCTATTTCTTTTGATATATTATTTTTCCATTATTTTGTTTATTATAATAAAAAGTTAAGTTTTTCACAAATTGAAAATATATATTTAATAAAAGTACTATTCGCATAGTCTACAGACAATTCTTTTTCTTTTGACACCCTATTTGTTTTAATTGGTTCAGTATGAGAACCGAAAGAGGGAGACTTACTAACAAAATAATATATGTAAATGATTTTAAAATGTTTAAATTTGTTCCGAGAAACAAAAAATGTCTCTTAAAATGAGTAAAAAAAAAAACTATTTCACTCTTGGAAACAGTAGTGTTGACATACAAAATGGAAGCACCCTATACCAAAATTATTACTCTCGGCTACGAAGTTAATTATTGGAATGACATTTTTACAAATTCGTTTATATTTATCTTTATTATAATTTTACTGAAAGGCTTAAAGCCTTTCGAATGCAAGCACAAGTAGCCCAAAATGTTAATATCAAAGCGTTCCTTAATCTTCTTTTCACAATTTTGACATCATTATCTTGATCTTTACTAATTAAATGAAAAACAATTTCACCTTGAAGGTTATTTCTTAACAAACAGTATGTATGGTAAAATTGAAAGCGAAGGAAAGGAAATTGACCATCTTTTTAAGGCTTCCTTTAAAATACAAAAAAAAAACGTAAAATAATTCTTTTAACAGACTATGCATTTTACTTCAAAAGTAATTAATTTTCTTTACCAATTTTTAATTAAACGAATTTCATTTAACTAATCACAACAAAAAACTGTTAAGTAAAAATATCCTGCATAACAATTTATCACCTTTGCTTATGTATAAATAAATACCTTCAAAATAATTAAGTACTTAATGTTCTAGATTATATAAATTTTTGTTTTGTTAAGGAAATCGCAAAACAACCTGGAAAATATTAACATACCTAATTAGCTTCTCAAACCTCTTTGCTCTGTTGAAATCATCTCAGTAAAATTGAAAAAAAAAAAAAAAAATTAAAGCTTAACGACCCAACGAGCGACGACAACAACGAGTGGCCCTAAAACGTGAAACCACCCTTTTGTTAGCCTTACGGCTAGGCTACAAGAGTTAGACATTAAATAAGAAAATACAAAAAAGATAGCTGAAATAATATTGCTAATAAAAGCCATAAAAACAAGCCACCTGAGACATGCAATTATTTAGCTAAAGATAGTGTCTGTATACATTAGTAGAATGTGTGTGTTTCCTTTTTGAATATTTGTTCTGAGTTAATTGTTTAAAAGATTTTCCCAATGGCATGGAAAGTTAGTAGCGAAAGATAAAGAAACCTTCCACGAAAAACCTGTGCAGGATTTTTTTTTGTTTAAAACTCCACCTCTTACAAATCCGTTTAAAAATCTCGCGTTAAGTAAATGTTTCCCTTAACTAATTTAAACTCTTAAAACAAAAAACCAATAAGTTTAAATTAAGAAAACTCAAACGAAATCTTCTAAGGAAAAGAGAAAATTAACAAAAAAGGGAAATGTCGATTCATAATATCATTTTCAGAACGATTAAGACTAACACAATGCTCCACTTTTAATAATTACAATAACCTGATGACCTTTTTGAAATTAATTCAAGACTTAATGCTTCTTTTGGTAATCCATCAAAAACCAATATTGATAACAAACAATTCCTCCCAATCTTGCAGAGTGATCTGTGTGTATCTTGTGTTTCTTTTTTCCAATCTCCATTATTTGAAATGTAGACATTTTTTTTTCCCTCTTATAAATCAAAACCCTTTTGACTTAGGAACGATTAATAAAGATTTAAGGATTGCTCAAGTTCTTTTCAACAATAGGACGGTATTTGGAAAGGATTTATTTTTAATGAGAATTGACAGTAGATTTGACTTTAGTTATGTCGTATGTACTGTTTTCCCAAGGATTTATTCACAAATATGAGACCACTAAAATGATAAAATGAAAGGATTATTTTTCGAATCTATATACTCGTATATAAAAATCAATGCCACTTTTCGTTGTAATGTTATAACTCAACAATTCCTTTACCGATTTGGCTAATTTTGGTCTTGAATTATTCGTGGAAGTCCAGAGAAGGTTTGTACGTAGAGAAAATTAAAAAAAAAATCTTGAAAAAGTGTAAAATCAACATCTTTCTATACTCCCATATATACAAACAATTTGTACTAATACTTAAAAGTCAATTTGAACCTTTGGCAAAACAATCGAAGACAAAAAAAGTGACGTTAGTTCTGTCAAACAAATTTAACGTCATCATATGTCATTTCATTTTATCAGCGATAACTATTGCTTTGTTGTGTTTATATTTTCCAAAATATTGTTGAATAATTGCTTTGTGTTTATATTTTCCAAAATATTGTTGAGTTGTTGAGTGAAAGTAAAATGCCACTAGCAAGACGACCAAACATAGGCCGGCGAACGCGTAATGCAAATCAAGTGGCATTATTAATAGTTCGGGAGCTAGCAACGTTTGGAAAACAAGAATTTTAGGTCGGCCAATTTTTTGATATGTTGTCTTACTTGCTTTTACGGTTAGAGTCTGGGCAGTCTGGCTGGCGGTAGTGGTTGCGTTTAGGGGGGAGGGGCAATTTAAAAAAATTATTACTTAAAATGGGAAAAAAATAGTTAAAAAATAACGGTAATACTTACAATTAAGTATTATACCTTTTTTTTAAAGCCAACACTTTTGTCTATTAGCTTGTTTTTAAATCAAGTCAAAACTATGCATAGTTTTTGAAAAAAATTGTTTTAAACTCAAAATTTGGTAAAAAAAAAGTTAAAAATATGGTTTAAAGTGTAATTTTTCAAAACCTTAAGAATATTTACTATTTTTTTTTTTAGAATTCATTGCTCTTATTTGTTTGTGATCAAAAACTGAAAACTAGATGATTTTATGTCTACTAGTTCTCGAGAAAATTGAAGATTACTAAAAATCGAATAAGGCTAAATTCATTTTACTTAAATCCAGCTTATTTAAATGCAAAAGAGACTTTGCATGCACCCTTGCACCAACCCCACCTTGAACCCACCCCACCCTGCACCCAACCCAAATCCTATAGTGAGTCCAAACAGGGGGTTGCAGAGGGGCAGCTGGCGGTAGCGGTTGTGTTTGTTAGTGCGCAACCTACCTGTACAGGTGGTAATTTTGAATTTTAAAAGATTTGTTTAAAGCTTAATTTTCAATTTTCCACCTTTAAATAGGTCTCCTAAATATGCATTTATTATTGCCAGACATTTTTATGATTGTTTATTATGTGTCATACGCGATTTTTTTAATTTTTTAAATACAAAATTATTTAAGTAAAAAAAGTTTGGGGAGAGTACGATAACTTAGGCGACAAAGTTTAATGACGGATTTGTATAGAACAGTTAAAAATACGCATTTTTTACTATGCGAGGGGGGTCTATCTCGCCCCGTTTAGGCGGGAGGGGCAAACAAAAAATAGTTAAAAAATAACGGCAATACTTACAGTTAAGTTTTATACGTTGTTTTAAGGCCAACATTCTGTTCTATTAGCCTCTTTTTAAATCAAGTCAAATGCACAGTTTTTGAAAAACGTAATTTTAAACTCAAAATTTAAGTAAAAAAAAAGTTGAAAAAAAATTTCAACTTCAATATTTCAAAACCATTTGTTTATAAATATGTTTTTTTTTAATAATTTGTTGCTCTTATTAATTACTAATCAAAAACTGAAAACTAGATGATTTTATTTTTATTAGTTTTTGAGAAAATTGAAAAATTAATTTAGCCTAGGTATATCTTAATCCATATTCGATTTTTAGTAATTTTTAATTTTCTCGAGAACTAGTAGACATAAAATCATCTAGTTTTCAGTTTTTGATCACAAACAAATAAGAGCAATGAATTCTAAAAAAAAAAATATTAAATAATCTTAAGGTTTTGAAAAATTACACTTTAAACCATATTTTTAACTTTTTTTTTACCAAATTTTGAGTTTAAAACAATTTTTTTCAAAAACTATGCGTAGTTTTGACTTGATTTAAAAGCAAGCTAATAGACAAAAGTGTTGGCTTTAAAAAAAGGTATAATACTTAATTGTAAGTATTACCGTTATTTTTTAACTATTTTTTCCCATTTTAAGTAATAATTTTTTTTAAATTGCACCTCCCCCCTAAACGCAACCACTACCGCCAGCCAGACTGCCCAGACTCTAACCGTAAAAGCAAGTCAGACAACATATCAAAAAATTGGCCGACCTAAAATTCTCGCTCGAAAACGTTGCGAGCTCCTATACTATAAGACCATCTCAGTACAGATGAAGTTAGTTTAGTTTATAGTTTTAGTTTTATTTCATCAATCAGATTACAATCTTTATAGACTAGATACTAAATAATATAATTGTTTTTCTCTAGAGCAACGCGCGATTGGTTCATTACGGCCATAATTTGTACGATGAAACTGCTCATAAAATTGAAACCGATAGCGTGTAGTTCTAGAGGGTACGTTAACACGATTAACTAATGTTAATAAAGGAGGGCAATTTATATGAAATATAACTATATCTCTCATAAACATAACTGAAAAATGAACCCGACGATCATAAAGAGAATGCATACCAAACAATATACACCTACTATAATAAGAAGGCCTTGCAATCCTCCAATTAAGCTTATAAAACGCATATCTTGTAAAATTCTTTTGAACTTTTTCAATTCCAAACAATGCTACAATATTCAAGAACTGATCTTACTAGAGAATTGTAAAGGGATTTTAAAGTATATGAATCTGAGAATTCTTTTGTGTTTCTTCTAAGAAAACCAAGCATTTGATTGGCTTTGTTTATAATAAAATCATAATGCGGTAAAAAAGAAAGGTTTGTATCTAGAATTACTCCTAGATTTTTCTTCCTAGTTACACGTTCTAAATTTGTGTAGTTGATATTATAGTCAAACACTATAGGATTAGAATTTCGGAAACACGACAAAACTTGACACTTCGAAACATTTAAGAGAAGGTGATTTTGCTTACACCAATTGTGAAGCTTCGACAGATCTTCCAAAAGAAGAAAACAATAAGTTTGACAAGAAATCTTACAGTATAGTTTGAGATCATCCGCGAAAAGAAGGCAGTTTGAATTTTGAAATAGATCAGGTATATCGTTTACAAATAACAAAAAAAGTAATGTACCCAAATGGCTTCCTTGCGGAACACCAGATGGAACAGAAACAAATTTTGAGAGCGAATTATCAACTTTTACTATTTGAACTCTACCAGCTAAATATGACTCAAAACATTTTAATAGAAAAGAGTGGATACCTAGAGAAGTTAATTAATTTAACAAGATTTGGTGGTTGACTCTGTCAAATGCCTTAGCAAAATCAGTAAAAATAAAAATAACATCAGTTTGGAAACCATTTTCCATATTTGTTATGATGTTATTGCTTAATAATGCTAAGTTTGTTGCCGTTGATTTCCCTGCTACAAACCTATGTTGAAAAATTGAAATATGATTATGAAATAGCTCAGTCAAATTATTACAGACAAGTTTTTCAAATACTTTTGGAATACAAGAAATTTTACATATGGATCTATAATTGGTGATATCCTGTTTTGAGCCCGATTTAAAAATTGGAAACCTTCCAGCAATCCAAGAATAGCCCTTTGGCTAATGAAAGATTAAAAATCCACGAAAGTGGTTGATCTAATGCAATACAACATGTACAACATGCAATACAACAATACAAAATAGCAGGAATCCCATCAGGTCCTTCACTCTTATTAATATCCAATTAAGATAAGACCTCTTCAATTTCAAATGGACTAAAAAACTAAAGAACCGATATTGACAACTCTACTTATATAAGGTAACCTCTGGATAGGGGGAGTATCTGAAGAGTAAACTGATTGGAAATAGTCAGCGAATAAATTACAAATTGTAGGTATATACTTGTGATTGTATCCTGACACTTCATACTACTAGGAAATCCACTGGATTTACGCTTTGAACTTATGAAATTCCAAGAACGCTTGGTATTTAATTTGAGGTCACAAGTAATTACGATATAAGTAATTACGATATAAGAATTTATTGAGACAATCGAATTCCCGTTGACAATTTAGATAGTTTAAACGCAGTTCAGAATTATTCTTGTCAGATTTATACAATTTGTATGCTTTATTTTTTCTGTTTTTAAGATTGGTCAACCTTTTATTATACCAGATAGGGCAAGTATTATTTTTAGAAAGCTTTTTAGGTACAAATTCATCAACTGCCCCCATCAAAACACTTAAAAAACAAGAATACACGCTATCTAATTCAGATGAACAAAAAACGTTATCCCACGAAAAAGACAAAAGATAATCAACCATACCGTCATAATTAGCTTTTCGAAAATCATAAAAAATATTTTGGTCGTTAGATACTTTTTTTAAATAATGATAGAAATGAATATTTCCATCAATGGCTATATGATGAATTGAATTTGCAATAACAGGAAAGTTACATTTATCAAGACAAATAAGAAAATCATTATCAACAAAAATCAAATCAAGAATTCGATTAAGACCGTTATAATGAGAATTGATTTGGATTAAATTATATTGACCAAAAAAGTCTATAACTACACATTCTATTTCAGATGAAACATTAAAAGGAACTAAACATTTGTCCTCGGTGTCAAATGTCCATTCAATATGACTAAGATTAAAATCTCCTGTAAATAATAAATGTTGTGAATATTTTAAATTTTCTAAAATGGATTTTGAGTTATTTAAATGAATTTTATAATAATCCAAATTGCTCTTTGGAGGAATATAGCTTACAAATACAAATAATTCGGATTCACCCATTTTAACACTTACAATAAGCTGATCAATATCAAGGTCAGAAATAGTGGAGTTTGATTCCAATTCAATTTGCCTACATGCCAAAGTGGCACGGACCGCAATCAGTACTCTACCACCTCCATCCATGCATGTCTTAAAATAACATCTGTCTGAACGCGCACAAGCTAATGCATCGCAGCGTGAACGTACTGCACAGAATAAATCTGTTGAACCTGTACCTGTACTAAATCTTGCACGGCGATCACGAATACGTCGTGCTGTTTTGAATGAAATGCTGAGTGCTGCTTTTAATTACAATAGTCAGATTGATTATAGTAGGTACGGATACATTGGAATGATGGACTCAATATGTCCACATTGTGATGCGGCTAACTTTCCAGGTGAAACGCCCGGCATGTGTTGTGCTAATGGTAAAGTGAGATTGCCAACATTAGAAACTCCGCCCGAACCATTCTATTCATTTATTTTTGGGACATCTCAAACGTCGAAGCGGTTTTTGAGTAATATTCAACAATACAACTCGGCATTTCAAATGACTTCTTTTAGTGGTACTAAAATTATTAGAGATAATTTTATGCCGACTTTTAAGGTAAATACCTCAACAGGATTGTCCCATGTTTATATCAATCTGAATCATAAAGTCTTAAAAATTTTGATTCAACATCTACCTAAAATTGCATACATATGTTACACATTCAGGGCCAGATTTATCACCAAGCTGGTTCGTTATTGGGATACCCCGACGCTGAGCATCATTTTTTACAAATTTATTTTATCGGTGATGAAAATCGTGAATTGGATCAACGTTGTGCAATTGTTTCAAATACAAGACGAGAAATTATTCGTGAGCTACAAAGGTTTTTCCATCAGCATAACGCATTACTTCAATTGTTCAAAATTGCTCCTGATCGTATGCCATCTGATAATCTGTAATAGCAACAAAAATTGAATATTCAATAAAAACATATAAATGACACAATCATGCAAGCCGTTTCCAATAATCCAGGTGCATTATATTTCTTGGATGCACCTGGTGGTACAGGCAAAACTTTCGTTGTATCATTGATTTTAGCGACTATTCGATCGGAACAGAAAATTCCATTGGCACTTGCATCTTCGGGAATTGCTGCTACATTATTAGAAGGCGGTCGGACCGCACGCTCTGCATTAAAATTTCCATTGAATGTACAGGTGATTGCAACTCCAACTTGCAATATTTCGAGAAATTCTGCTATGGCAAAAGTTCTGCGATTAACGTCAATTATTTTATGGGATGAGTGCAAAATGTCGAATAAAAAATCAATAGAAGCATTTAATCGAACAATGCAAGATTTACGCGATAATCAGCAGCTTTTTGGTGATGCTCTGATATTGGTGTCAGGGGGTTTTCGTCAAACATTTTCTGTCATTCCTCGATCAACTCCTGCTGATGAAATAAACGCCTGTTTGAAGTCATCAGTTCTTTGGAGATAAGTACGAAAATTGACACTGAACATTAATATGCGTATTCACCTACATAATGATGCAACTGCCCATGAGTTTTCAAAACAATTGTTAGAAATCGGTGATGGAAAAATACCAATCGACAGTACCAACGGATTGATCACTTTACCGAACAATTTTTGTACAATTGCGCAATCTATAGATTAGTTGATTGAATGTGTTTTTCCGAATATTCTTCAGAATTACAGAAATCATGGTTGGTTGAGAGAACGCGCCATTTTAGTACCGAATAACATTCATATCAATGCCATTAATTTTCAAATTCAAGCGAAACTGCCAGGTGTCAATTGACAATGTTATGAATCAAGATGAGGCAATGAATGATGCAATTGAATGTTTAAATTCATTGGAACCGGCTGGTATACCACCGCATTGCTTGAATCTGAAAATTGGTTCTTTGATTATATTATTGTGAAATATTAATCCACCAAAACTGTGTAATGGCACCAGATTGGCAGTGAAAAAGTTATTGCCAAATTTGATTAAAGCTACAATCTTAACTGGTAAATCAAAAGAAGTGTGTTTGATACCGCGTATCCCTATGATTCCAACTGATATGCCATTTGAATTCAAAAGATTACAATACCCTGTGCGTTTATCATTTGCGATGTCCATAAATAAGGCCCAAGGACAAACACTTCACGTTTGTGGTGTCAATTTGGAGGAATCATGTTTTTCACATGCCAACTTTATGTTGCCTCAAAATGGAAAAACAAAAAATATTGTTTACCCAACTGTTTTAGACTAACCCATATAGACCCACCATAGTAAGAGTACCCAATTATTTTTTATTTTTTAGTTTTTACTCTTTGCTGATAAATATAATATAAACAATATATCATTTGGGTCATTTGGACTTTTAAATAGCTAGCAATTTAAAATATTTTTTTGTTTGAATAAATGAACTTAATAATCATTTTTTTTAATACTTTTACGTAGCGAAGCACGTACCGGGCCGCTAGTATTGTATATTTATTTGAATTGATTCTTCAATTCTTTATATCGATTTACATATTCCAAAACTTATTTTATTCCATTAAAAAAAAAAATGTAAATCAACTATGTAATTTTTTGGTACAGATTAAATATTGTCTGATAGAATTATGAATCAATTTCTCTGTGTATTGATGGAGGGTTGATGATATTCATTAATGAAAAAACATATGGATGTGAAAAAACTATATGAAGATATATTTAATTTTATCCAATCTATACCTGTCAATCATTTCACAACATATTTTTTAGATTTTTTCACAGGAAAAGTTAATTACACCTTAGCACATATTTTTTACAAGAAACAATCACAAACTATGTATAATATTGATAGGATGATTTATAGGATTCCTAGAAATAGCCTGGTTTTTGTTTAAGTCGTAAGGCTTCAAAAATGCAAAATTATAAATAGTTTCGTCACTAAGTGATTATAGGATAGTTGCTACCAACAGGACCGTCGAGAGGAATTCCGGCCCGGGAAGTAAAAATCTCGCCTGCTGATGATGGTACGTTCTAATTTCAATTACGAATAGCATGAAATTGATTGAAATTAACGGAAATAATAATTTTTTGTTTGCAAAGTGAACCGAAAAAAGTGTTAATCATCAAATCAATCTCACGGGTATCGTCCAGTTTATCTGAAATGGAGGATGGATAGAAAATAATTCTACATGAAGATCTATTACCTACTATGAAAATAAAATAGAGCAAAATTAAAGTATTTTAAATTTGTCTTTAAAAAAAAAACTATGTATTTTAAAAGGTTTACATTAAACACTCTGTATTGTTTTTCTTTATATTAAAATATTATCACAATGTTTTCATTGGAGTTATGTAGTTTGCATTCAATGAAATATTTTGTTTTTGCAAACGAGCTTTCCTAGCTTTCTGAGCAGCAAAACAACTTATAATTGCATCGAAATACAATTTCCTTGCCAAAGGTGCTTCGATGCATAGTGTAGCAAGCCCGGAAACACGATCTTGTGATGAGTACGAACGATGAAAATTCTTTCTAAATGAACGTTCGGCACTAGCTACCGTTATAAGTATGGTTGAAAACACACGGAGAGCAACACAAATATTGGAGAAAATCGTATCCAGGTTCTGGGAATGAATAGCATTGAGCAAACTCAATGGCGGAAATTCTGCTTAAAAATTGGCTTCATAAATGAGTTCCAGATGAATTATTTCTTCTTTCAACTCTTGAGACATATGCGAGTTATACTTTTGGATGGGATGAACCTTGTAGCGGTCCATTGTTGAAAATTGCCATACAAATTAAAATGTAGCATTCAAATTTTTCAACGTATCGAACCATCGAGAAATTCCAGATATAATTGAATCAACTATGACGTAAAAGGTGTTTCTCTTGAAATTTATTTCTTCGTCTGTTTTAATTTGCTCTCCGGCTCCTCGATTTTCTCCAAAATGTCTCTTTAATTGTGAAGTGATTTGATATCCTTCCAAATTTCAGTAAACAACTTATTCAAAATATTAATTAATTAATATTACGGAAACCACAATTGAAAAACGTTTTGTTTTTTGACTTGACACGTGGTGATGTTGTTCCACCTGGTGCCTGCCGTCCTCACAGCGTCTTGCATTAGCAACAGTTTACAAGTAGTGATTGGTATGCCAGTACGTGCCAAACGTGGTAGGATGGGCTGTATTGTACCGTTCCTGACGAGTTCATCTGCCTTACAATTACCTGGAATGTCTCTATGGCCCGGCACCCAGCAAAGGTGAATATTAAACTGTTGTGCCATCTCCATTAGAGATGATCGACAGTTATGGGCTGTTATAGAGTATGTAGAGACAGAATCCAGAGATTTGATAGCGGCCTGACTATCTGAGAAAATACGGATATCAGATGTTGATATCACGTTTTCTTTAAGCCAGGACAAGACTTCTATTATCGCCAAAAGTTCCACCTGGAACACGCTACAATGATTGGGAAGGCGGAATGAGAGAC
This sequence comes from Eupeodes latifasciatus, assembly GCA_920104205.1. Classification (NCBI taxonomy): domain Eukaryota; kingdom Metazoa; phylum Arthropoda; class Insecta; order Diptera; family Syrphidae; genus Eupeodes; species Eupeodes latifasciatus. The sequence continues at coordinate 14,758 of CAKKTC010000310.1, forward strand.
TTAATTTCAGTCGTTCAGAGTACACACCTCCACCAACCCCTTCTTTTGTTTTTGACCCATCTGTATAGAAATGGATTGACTCATCTTCCAGGAATGTCCTATCCTCCCAAAAAGATCATGGAGGTATAGAAATCTGGAAATTTCGGTCGAATTGCAGTTGGGGGATGGTGTAGTCTGTGTGCTTTAGAATTGATTCTAAATACCTAAGAATTACGGAGTGACCAAAGTTGTTGTTAGTCCACTGCGAGTCCAAGCTTTGAGGCGAATAGCTTGCAGCTATTTGTGCTAAATATGTCAAGAGGTGTTAGGTACAGTAAGGTGTCCGGGCTCCTAAAAATAAGTGGTAATAGGTATATGTTGATGATGAATATCTCCTCATTGCTTTCAATTTTACGGGCCCCTAGAATCGCTAAGATTGCATTTTTGTTCTTGTCAATTTTAAACAAATTTAAAATAAATTAAATATCAAAAGTATTAACTCAATTGCAGAAATGTGTAAATATTTTGCTAGTATGGGAAGAAATGAAAAAACAGGAACAAGAATAAATATTCCGAGTATTATAGATTGTATTATATCAAAAGGAGTGTTTTAGACAATTTTACGATTTCATTCCAATAATAGTTAATTTTTCCCATGTATTCAAAAAAACTATATTTTATTAAATAAATGAACTTTATGTTTGTTGTTAGCTTTATGACTTTTAAATTTGGTTACTTTTTTTTTAATAATTGAAAACTACCCAGGTTCAACTTTTGCTCTAAAAAAAAAATGAAAGAAAAAAAGGAAAAAAAGGGAAACATTAACATTTACATTAACATCATTATCGTCTGTTACTCATTCCACACACAAAGTAAGAAACAAACAAACAAAAACATGAGATTCAAATAAATTGATTGCATTCAAAAAGAGGAGCTTTGCTAGATATATCTTCTCTCCACGTATTGATAAATAATGTCACAAAAAAAAAAAAAAAAAAACAGAATAAGCCCTATCAGGAGTTTCGCCCGAACCTCCTTCCACATGAAAAAAAAATTCCCTTTATTTCGAGTTTCAAAAAAAAAAAGAAAGTCACGTTCGATAAATTCTCCTTATCAAAAGCATTCAATTCGGCTGAATTATTGCACTTTAAGCAAATTAAAAATTTCATTTAAATTTTGGAGGCGAAGAGGACAACGTTAAAATTTAAGCTTTTCTACCAAATTTTGTATTATTATTACTTTCCATAGGAAGTTATTGTAATCGATCCGATTTGTCGAATTGAAAATGTTGACATTTCTCGACATTTCAAGGACCCTATAGTCGAAATAAAAGACCTTTAGAGAGGTGCCTGTGCGTGCGTATGTACATACGTACGTTCGTACGTCCGTACGTTCGCGAAATTCGCTTCAAATAAATTTTGTTATACAGATAATAAAGCAGAAAGATGCAGAAAGGGCTCTCAAGAAAATTGCGTGGTTGGTTTTTTTTACCATAGCAGTTTAAAAAAAAGGTGAACATTTTGGTTAAACCTAAATATCTCATGAACCAATGATGCTAGAGACTTGAATTAAATTTTATAATATATATATTAACGTAATACAAAACAATTATATTTTTGGAAAAAAATCCAATTAACGGTTTTTTTTATAAATCAAAAAAACTGAAAAAAAAAATTTGTCACCTCGAAAATTTTACGACCAAAATATGATTTCATTTCCAAAACAATTTTGTGCAACGAAGAATAATGTTTTTGACATCTGTTAAAATGTTGAGAAAAATCGAATTGACAGTTTTTTTTTACAAAAAATAAAAACCTAAAAAAAAACAATACTAAAACTTGGTAAAAATTTACTTTCGACTCAAATAGCTTTTCAAAAATTAAAAATATTGGCTTCAAACTTATTTTATTTCACAGAAAATATTGTTTTCGGTATTCAGTAATTTTTTTATAAAAATCCAACAGTTCGTTTTTTCATAAAAAAATAAAATCTACAAAAAATAGTACGCAAATTTGGTAAAAATTGATACATATAGACAAACTTTTAAGCAAGACAAATCGACAGACGGGATGGGAAGTTATCAGTGTGGGTCGCATCCCAGCCTCTTTTTTGAAGTCGATATCTCTTCTGGTTCTTGAGCTATGGACGACGAAAAAAACGTCGCGAACGTACGGACGTACGGACATACGGACGTACGAACGTACGTACACACTCACGCACAGACATCTTTCTAAAAATCTTTTATTTCAACTCTAGGGAGCTTGAAACGTCGAGAAATGTCAAAATTTTCAATTTGACAAATCGCACCCATTACAATAACTTCCTATGGGAAGTTAAAAAAGGTGACAATTTTGGTTAACCCTAAATATCTCATGAACCAATGACGCTAGAGACTTGAATTAAATTTTATTTTATATATTGTAACGTGAAACAAAAGAAGTATATTTTTTGAAAAAAATCCAATTAACGGTTTTTTTTTATAAATCAAAAAAACTGAAAAAAAATTTGTCACCTCAAAAATTTTACGACTAAAATATGATTTCATCTCCAAAACAATTTTGTGCAACGAAGAATAATGTTTTTGACATCTGATAACATTTTGAGAAAAATCGAATTGACAGTTTTTTTACAAAAAATAAAAACCTAAAAAAAAAAAAATTAATAAAAGTTGGTAAAAATTGATTTTCGACTCAAATATCTTTTCAAAAACTTGAGATTATGGCTTCAAACTTATTTCATCTTATAAGAAATATTGTTTTCAACATTCTGAAAAATGTTGAGAAAAATCGAATTGACAGTTTTTATACAAAAAATAAAACCCAAAAAAAAAAAAAAATTTAGAAGTTGGTAAAAATTGATTTTGGTTCAAATATCTTTTCAAAACTTTGAGATATTGGCTTTAAACTACTTTAATCTTTCAAAAAATATTGTTGTCAACATTCAGTAAAATTTTGAGAAAAATCGAATTTACAGTTTTTTTACAAAAAATAAAAACCTACAAAAAAATTTATAAAATTTGGTAAAAATTGTTTTTCGACGTAAATATCTTTTCAAAAATTTAAGAAATTGGCTTCCAACTAATTTTATCTTATAAGAAAAATTGTTTTCAACATTCGATAAAATTTGGAGAAAAATCGAATGGACAGTTTTTTTTACAAAAAATAAAAAACCTAAAAAAAAACAATATTTCGTAAAAATTTACTTTCGACTCAAATAGCTTTTCAAAAATTACAAATATTGGCTTCAAACTTATTTTATTTCACAGAAAATATTGTTTTCGATGTTCAGTAATTTTTTTATAAAAATCCAACAGTCCGTTTCTTCATCCCTCGAGGTCGTCTAGATCAAGAAATATTGGAGTTCAAAAATTGCCTTCTAGGTGCCAACTTTTGACTATGTAGGACGCGTATTAAGCGAGATATTCGCATTTAAAGTTTGAACATGCATTTTTGCCCATAACTTTTTATAAAATTGGTTTTATTCAAAGATAGGCACAGCAATGGAAAGGGAATGATTTCTAGATCACAACTCTTATGTAAATTTCAGCCCTCTAGGTGGTCTAGATCAAGAAATAATGGAGTTCAAAAATTGCCCTCTAGGTTCCAACTTTTGACTATGTAGGACGCGTATTAAGCGAGATATTCGCATTTAAAGTTTGAACATGCATTTTTGCCCATACCTTTTTGTAAAATTGGTTTTATTCAAAGATAGGCACAGCAATGGAAAGGGAATGATTTCTAGATCACAACTCTTAAATTTCAGCCCTCTAGGTGGTCTAGATCAAGAAATAATGGAGTTCAAAAATTGCCCTCTAGGTGCCAACTTTTGACTATGTAGGACGCGTATTAAGCGAGATATTCGCATTTAAAGTTTGAACATGCATTTTTGCCCATAACTTTTTGTAAAATTGGCCTTACTCAAAGATAGGCACAGCAATGGAAAGGGAATGATTCCTAGATCACAATCCTGAAATTTCAACCCTCTAGGTGGTCTAGATCAAGAAATAATGGAGTTCAAAAATTGCCCTCTAGGTGCCAACTTTTGACTATGTAGGACGCGTATTTATCGAGATATTCGCATTTAAAGTTTGAACATGCATTTTTGCCCATAACTTTTTGTACAACTGGTTTTATTCAAAGATAGGCACAGCAATGGAAAGGGAATGATTCCTAGATCACAATCCTGAAATTTCAGCCCTCTAGGTGGTCTAGATCGAGAAATAATGGAGTTCAAAAATTGCCCTCTAGGTGCCAACTTTTGACTATGTAGGACGCGTATTTATCGAGATATTCGCATTTAAAGTTTGAACATGCATTTTTGCCCATAACTTTTTGTACAACTGGTTTTATTCAATGGAAAGGGAATGATTCCTAGATCACAATCCTGAAATTTCAGCCCTCTAGGTGGTCTAGATCGAGAAATAATGGAGTTCAAAAATTGCCCTCTGGGTGCCGACTTTTGATAGTCTAGGACGCTTATTAAGCGAGATATTCGAATTTTAAATTTGAACTTGAACTTTTGCCCATAACTTGTTGTAAAATTGGTCTTATTCAAAGATAGGCACAGCAATGGAAAGGGAATGATTCCTAGATCACAATCCTGAAATTTCAGCCCTCTAGGTGGTCTAGATCGAGAAATAATGGAGTTCAAAAACTGCCCTCTGGGTGCCGACTTTTGATAGTCTAGGACGCTTATTAAGCGAGATATACGCATTTTAAGTTTGAACTTGAATTTTGGCCCATAACTTGTTGTAAAGTTGGTCTTATTCAAAGATAGGCACAGCAATGGAAAGGAAATGATTCCTAGATCACAATCCTGAAATTTCAGCCCTTTAGGTAGTCTAGCTCGAAAAATAATGGAGTTCAAATATTGCCCTCTGGGTGCCGACTTTTAATAGTCTAGGACGCATATTAAGCGAGATATTCGCATTTTAAGTTTGAACATGAATTTTTGCCCATATCTTGTTGTAAAATTGGTCTTATTCAAAGATAGGCACAGCAATGGAAAGGGAATGATTCCTAGATCACAATCCTGAAATTTCAGCCCTCTAGGTTGTCTAGATCGAGAAATAATGGAGTTCAAAAATTGCCCTCTGGGTGCCGACTTTTGATAGTCTAGGACGCATATTAAGCGAGATATTCGCATTTTAAATTTGAACTTGAACTTGTGCCCATAACTTGTTGTACAATTGGTCTTATTCAAAGATAGGCACAGCAATGGAAAGGGAATGATTCCTAGATCACAATCCTGAAATTTCAGCCCTCTAGGTGGTCTAGATCGAGAATTAAGGGAGTTCAAAAACTGCCCTCTGGGTGCCGACTTTTAATAGTCTAGGACGCATATTAAGCGAGATATTCGCATTTTAAGTTTGAACATGAATTTTTGCCCATATCTTGTTGTAAAATTGGTCTTATTCAAAGATAGGCACAGCAATGGAAAGGTAATGATTCCTAGATCACAATCCTGAAATTTTAGCCCTCTAGGTAGTCTAGCTCGAAAAATAATGGAGTTCAAATATTGCCCTCTGGGTGCCGACTTTTAATAGTCTAGGACGCATATTAAGCGAGATATTCGCATTTTAAGTTTGAACTTGGATTTTTGCCCATAACTTGTTGTAAAATTGGTCTTTATCAAAGATAGGCACAGCAATGGAAAGAGAATGATTCCTAGATCACAATCCTGCAATGTCAGCCCTCTAGGTGGTCTAGATCGAGAAATAAGGGAGTTCAAAAACTGCCCTCTGGGTGCCGACTTTTCATAGTCTAGGACGCATATTAAGCGAGATATTCGGATTTTAAGTTTGAACTTGAATTTTTGGCCCATAACTTGTTGTAAAGTTGGTCTTATTCAAAGATAGGCACAGCAATGGAAAGGAAATGATTCCTAGATCACAATCCTGAAATTTCAGCCCTCTAGGTGGTCTAGATCGAGAAATAATGGAGTTCAAAAATTGCCCTTGGGGAGCCGACTTTTAAGCCCCTAGGACGCATATTAAGCGAGATATACGCATTTTAAGTTTGAACTTCTACCTGAGCGTCGAACTTGTCGAGTTGTAGAAGCTGAGTAAGGTCAATGATTCTCGGGAATTATTTCTCCAGGAGAGTCCTGAAACCAAAGGTCGCTTGCCCCTCCCCTTCCCAATCCTTTACCCCCTCCTCCGTCAGCTCTGTGCTATTATACTGGCTGATGTCTCCTTATCCCCTGACTGTATGGTGTATAACTGTCTGTCATGCCTAGTTTCCTTCCTGGGACGCTTATGGCTTAATTGCTGTTCGTCTCTCCTTTTCCAAAACATATCCTTCCTTAAACTTCCCAATTGGGCTGGATCTAAGGTGTTATACGACCCGTGCCGATGATCGGCCAGGCTGAGGGCCCAATTTCTAAAAATAGCTCAGTCGTTAACGGACTATCCGGATACCTGGCGACCTCCGGATTAATCAGCCTTATCTGTATACACGGATCTCTGTACAGATGGACCACCCTTTATCCGCTACTCATGGGATTCAAATGAACAACTTAAAAACAAAACAAACAAAACAAAAGTCAAAGACCGAACCGGCCAGCAGTACGACGGCAAAGTTGTCTGCTGCTCATCCCTCTTCCACTGGTGCTGACATGGCTATGGACACTCACAGCCCTGTTGTCGCCAGTGGAATATCGGATAATCAGGTAATATTACCTTCTTACTGTAGTGAGGCAGTTGTGAAGAACGGCTCCTCTACTACCACAGAGAGTAAACCTGTCAAATTTTCAACACCGCGAGTCGGAAGTAGTAGGGCTATGGTGCCAGGTCCTTCTACCACCAAAGACAAGAATTCTAAAGAAGGTCCTGGGGGAGATGGACGCAAGCTCAGACCCTCCAAGGCCTTCTACAAGGACTTGCGTAGTGCTAAGAGGATTCTCCAGACGTTTGGTGAACAACTAGGCGCTGGAGGAAACTCTCAGCACGACGCACAGAGGAGTATTTGACCTCAAAATCTGGTCAAAAATATTTTGTATGTTTTTCTCATTGGAATCGGCCTAAAACATTATTCTATAGCTTTTGATGCATTAAAAAGTTACACTGAAAAAAATTTTCGGGTTAAATTAAAAAAAAAATAATTCATTTTTTTTGTCAATTTAACTTAATTCATTTTATTAATTTATGCATGAAATTAATAAAACTTGTTAATATTTCAGGTCAAACACAACAAACATAATAATAATCATATTTTTTTAAAAATCAAAGGGCAAATAGACTGAAAATACCTCAATAATAAAAAAAATCCATTAAAAAATGTGACAAGATGGGTGACTTTTCTTTATGTGCATAGGATTGCGAAGATTTACAGTTAAATATAGAAGAAAAAATTTTGCCCGATCGTACCCGGAACTATAACAAAAACACCTTTTTTTATGCGGAAAATTACATAATTTTTTATGTTTTTCTATGCATTCTTGTCATCTCGATTTTTAACACTTTATCAAAAAAATATATGGAAATTTCTGTACTAAAATAAAGTACATACGTTGACCTTGGACATCCATTAGAATTTTTTCACAAATATCACAAATCATAATAAAAAAAAACAGACTGCAGTGGTAGTGATTAGAAAACAAAATAGACTTATGTAGCGTGAGCTTATAAAATAGACTAGATTAAGACTAAGATTTTGGTGACAAGGGGGTCAAAAGTTATCATTTAAAACCGATTTTAGTTAGAATGGGTATTGAGGAATGAGAAAAGCGAAAATTAACGCTTCGAATGCGATTTTTTTTCCGTTCACTTATGACCGGATTTTGGGGTCGAATACTCCTCTGTGCGACGCCAAAATAAAATGGGCCAAGAGCTTCCTGGCCAAAGCTAACATAAAGACCAGCCAAGACTCAACGTCGAAGCGACAAAGGTCTATGGAAGGTAGTGTTTCACTACCCAAACGCCCTAAAGTGCTAAACATCAGCACTTCTCTTGACCCTCGCAAGGCAAAAATGTCCTTCAGTGACGTTCTGAAGGATAAAATGGTAGTCGCGATTATCGACAGAAGTGACGTAGATGGCACGATCTCTGCCGAGAACTGGACATTGGCCAAAGGACAGCTGGCCTTCAGTTTTGTCGAGATTATGTCTGACAATCCGGGACCACCGCCCATCACAAAAGATGGCGGTTGGCATCAGGGACACATCAAGTTGATGGTCTGTGATGATCGGAGGTCGTGCGATCTGCTGACGCTAGCGGTTAGTCGACTTGGGGAGGTCTGGCCTGGTGCTAAGCTGGAGGTTGTCGCAAAGAAGGACATTCCTTGCAGACCAAGAGCTCGCATCACGGTTCCGGCCATATTCAAGGAAGCTGACCATGTTATGAAGGTAATCCGGCTCTCCAATCCAACCCTTCCTACTCACAACTGGAAGGTTGCGAAATTTGAGGATCCAAAGGGACCCTACAAGGGTGCAATTGTAATCATCAATGCAGAGTCCCTTTCTCCTCTGGCGCAGTCAAAAGGTGTGATTAGGTTCGGGTTCGATGAAATACCGCTGAGAGTCTACAAAAAAGATGGGGCTGAGGCACAAACCCTTCCCCCTTCCCCACCCACACAAGCGGAAACGGTTGCTGAGAAACCTGGTGCATCGGTCACATTTCCTTCATTGGAAGACGATGCATCCCAGGTATCCCCAGTAGCAGTGGAAGCTCCTAACACCGACCAAGGTTTTTCCGCAATGGAGGCCGAGGTCTGCGACAGCGGAGATGAGGACATTCTTTTAGAATCGTCCTCTGATATGGATGACTCCGACATCACTGTGTTGGAGGCTGATCGGGAGTACGGTAGCGAAAATGCTGCGGTTACTCCAGATTAACCTCCAACACTCCATAAAAGCTTCGGCCTCCCTTCTTCTTCGCTTATCCAGCAGCGATGAAGATATTGTCCTGATTCAAGAACCCTGGATTGTTAAATCTATTGTTCGAGGAATCAGGACTCCCAAATACTGCGTGCTATATGCATCAGGTGAGGATGAACCCAGATCTTGCATATTAGTAAAACGTAGCCTAAATGTATATTTACTCCCTAATTTCAGCAATCGAGATATCACCGCCGCAAGTCTGGAAACAGCCAGAGGAACATTCTGGCTGGCGTCGGCGTATCTCGGCCACGACCATCTTGGCCCTCTCCCGGGTGACACTCTGGAGAGATTAATAGCTGAAGCGCAAAGGCTCAACATCGGCCTCATCATCGGAAGTGATGCTAACGCCCACCATACAGTGTGGGGTAGCACAGATATAAACGACAGGGGTGAGTCTCTTTTCGACTATATTCTAAGCACTAACCTACTCATAAGTAACGTTGGCAAAGAGCCAACCTTTATTACTAAAAATCGACAAGAAGTTTTAGATATAACTCTTGTCTCCGACTTCATTTATAATAATATTTTGAACTGGAAAGTATCTAAAGATCACTCCTTTTCTGATCATAGATACATCCAATTTAACTTTTTAAATGATCCATCTTGCCAACCGATTTTCCGAAACCTAAAAAGAACTAATTGGCCAAAATACAAGAGAACGTTAAATAGTTTAGTAAAACCAGAACTTTTTAACACCCCCTCTAACACTGAAGATCTTGACAACAAAGTCAACAATCTAACATTAGCCCTAAACAAAGCTCTAGATACTGCATGTCCTCTTATACAAGTAAGAGGTAAAAAGAAACCACACTGGTGGAACTCAGGGCTGGATCCACTTCGAAAAGAATGCAGAAAACTCTTTAACAGAGCGAAAGCTTCTAGAGACATGTCTGACTGGGATTCATATAAAGAATCACTAAAGATATATAAAAAAGAACTGAGGAAAACCAAACGATCGTCCTGGAGAAACTTCTGTAGTAACGTGGAAGATTGCTCTGAAGCATCCAGGTTGCGCAAAATCCTCTCCAAAAATCCAATCATGCCAAGCTGCTTGAAAAACGCCTCTGGCCTCTGGACCAATTCAAGCGAAGAATCGCTCAATTTGCTACTAGACGTTCACTTTCCTGGTAGCTCTAATATTATTAATAACATTGCACCTAATAATGGTGACAATATATTACATCCCCCACAAGGTCTAGTCACTAGGGAAAAACTCAAATGGGCTATTAACAGCTTTAAGCCATATAAATCTGCTGGTCCGGATGGTGTAATTCCAGCCGAACTGCAAGAAAATGCAAGTTTTCTAATACCCATCCTAGAAAACATCTTCAAGGGATGCCTTAATTTGGCATACATCCCGATGTCTTGGAGACAAGTTAAAGTTGTTTTTATTCCAAAAGCTGGAAAATCCAGTCACGTAAACCCTAAAGACCTAAGACCTATCAGCTTATCATCATTCCTTCTCAAAACTTTTGAGCGTTTGATCGATATTCACTTAAGGGCAAATATTGATAAGTCCCTCCTTTCAAAGGCTCAACATGCCTACAACAAAGGGAAATCAGTTGAAACGGCTCTACACAGTATAGTACGTACAATCGAATATTCCCTCCATCATAAAGAGTACACCTTAGTTGCCTTCTTAGACATAGAAGGTGCATTTAACAATGTCGACACATCTGCAATTGCACGTGTATTGACATCTCTGAAGGTAGATAAGTCGATCAGCGAATTGATCAATCAGATGCTGATAAGCAGGATTATCAATTCAAAACTGGGCGATTTTACTACACAAAGGGGTGTCAGCAGAGGTACGCCACAAGGTGGTGTCCTATCCCCTCTCTAGAAATTAAGTTGGAAACCTAATATTCAAGAGAGAATAAACAAGGCCACAGTAGCCCTGTTCTCCTGTAAAAAGGCCATTGGTAATAAATGGGGCCTACAGCCCCGCATTACACACTGGCTATACCTCTCGGTCATAAGACCGATCCTTACTTATGGAGTAGCAGTATGGTGGACGGCGCTAGATAAGCGACAAATCGCGATAAACTCAGCAAAGGAGCACTTCGCTCTACCCCCTCCGCCTCACTAGATGTTCCGTTCCATCTAATACCGCTGGACATTTTCAGCAAGCAAACGGCCGCTAATACTGCCATACGGCTTCAGGCCTCCTCTCTGTGCATCAATAATGGAATTGGCCACACCACTATTTTGAACTCGTTCAGAACTATAAACAGTAACATTGACTACACCATACCCCATCCTCAGTTTAATAACTATAGCTTCAAAGTGACTATACCTCCCAGGTCTTCTTGGGAGAATACATCATTTTTGAACGATGGTCCTATAAACTTCTATACAGACGGATCAAAAACGGAGGATGGGGTTGGTGGAGGCGTATACTCAGATAGACTAAACTTAAGTCTCTCCTTTCGTCTACCCGATCATTGTAGCGTGTTCCAAGCTGAAATCCTGGCTATAAAAGAAGTCCTATCCTGGCTTAGAGAAAACGTTATATCAACTAATGATATACGCATCTTCTCGGATAGCCAAGCCGCGTTAAAGTCCCTAGACTCTGTCTCCACAAACTCATTAACAGCCCTAAATTGTCGATCATCTCTTACGGAGATGGCTACACAGTTCATCATTCACCTTCTCTGGGTGCCGGGCCATAGAGACATTCCAGGAAATTGCAAAGCTGACGATCTTGCAAAAAGCAGAACAACCTTACCTCTGCTGGCTCATAATGCTAACATAGGTATCCCCTTAGCTACATGTAAGCTCATGCTAAAGCAAGATACCATAGAGAAAACAAACTCCAGGTGGAATAACACCACCACTTGTGTTGCAAATAAACTAATTTGGCCTATTCTTAGCGCCAGGCGCTCAAAACAATTAATCTCTCTGAGCAGATTGCACATTAGCTAAGTTATAGGTGTCCTGACTGGGCACTGCTTAATAGGAAGGCATGCTATTCGACTCGGAGCCCCTGCAAATGATTTTTGTAGGAGTAGCATGGACGAAGAAGAAGAAGAGACAATCTCTCATCTTCTGTGCACATGCCCTGCCTTATCACAAAGACGTAGAATCCACCTTGGAGACTACTACTTTAACGATACCAGTGATCTAAAGAATTCAGACATCACTTGTCTCCTACGCTTCATTCGAAGCTCCAATTGGTTCAACGAGTTAAGCTGATTAACTGATCCATGTGGTATCACAACGGACCATACTTTGGTCTAAGTGTGTTGGACGTCCCAACCAACAGCCACTTTAACCTAACCTAACCTAAGTTTGAACATGAATTTTTGCCCATAACTTGTTGTAAAATTGGTCTTATTCAAAGATAGGCACAGCAATGGAAAGGGAATGATTCCTAGATCACAATCCTGAAGTTTCAGCCCTCTAGGTGGTCTAGATCGAGAAATAATGGAGTTCAAAAATTGCCCTCTGGATGCCGACTTTTGATAGTCTAGGACGCATATTAAGCGAGATATACGCACTTTAAGTTTGAACTTGAATTTTTGCCCATAACTTGTTTTAAAGTTGGTCTTATTCAAAGATGGGTACAGCAATAGAAAGGAAGTGATTCCTAGATCACAATCCTCAAATTTCAGCCCGTTAGGTGGTCTAGATCGAAAAATAATGGAGTTCAAAAATTGCCCTCTGGATGCCGACTTTTGATAGTCTAGGACGCATATTAAGCGAGATATTCGCATTTTAAGTTTGAACTTGAACTTTTGCCCATAACTTGTTGTAAAGTTGGTCTTATTCAAAGATACGCACAGCAATGGAAAGGGAATGATTCCTAGATCACAATCCTGAAATTTCAGCCCTTTAGGTGGTCTAGATCGAGAAATAATGGAGTTCAAAAATTGCCCTCTTGGTGCCGACTTTTGATAGTCTAGGACGCATATTAAGCGAGATATTCGCATTTTAAGTTTGAACTTGAACTTTTGCCCATAACTTGTTGTAAAGTTGGTCTTATTCAAAGATACGCACAGCAATGGAAAGGGAATGATTCCTAGATCACAATCCTGAAATTTCAGCCCTCTAGGTGGTCTAGATCGAGAAATAATGGAGTTCAAAAATTGCCCTCTTGGTGCCGACTTTTGATAGTCTAGGACGCATATTAAGCGAGATATTCGCATTTTAAGTTTGAACTTCAACTTTTGCCCATAACTTGTTGTAAAATTGGTCTTATTCAAAGATAGGCACAGAAATGGAAAGGGAATGATTCCTAGATCACAATCCTGAAATTTTAACCCTCTAGGTGGTCTAGATCGAGAAATAATGGAGTTCAAAAATTGCCCTCTGGATGCCGACTTTTGATAGTCTAGGACGCATATTAAGCGAGATATACGCACTTTAAGTTTGAACTTGAATTTTTGCCCATAACTTGTTGTAAAATTGGTCTTATTCAAAGATAGGCACAGCAATGGAAAGGGAATGATTCCTAGATCACAATCCTGAAATTTCAGCCCTCTAGGTGGTCTAGATCGAAAAATAATGGAGTTCAAATATTGCCCTCTGGGTGCCGACTTTTAATAGTCTAGGACGCATATTAGGCGAGATATTCGCATTTTAAGTTTGAACATGAATTTTTGCCCATAACTTGTTGTAAAATTGGTCTTATTCAAAGATAGGCACAGCAATGGAAAGGGAATGATTCCTAGATCACAATCCTGAAACTTCAGCCCATAACTTGTTGTAAAGTTGGTCTTATTCAAAGATACGCACAGCAATGGAAAGGGAATGATTCCTAGATCACAATCCTGAAATTTCAGCCCTCTAGGTGGTCTAGATCGAGAAATAATGGAGTTCAAAAATTGCCCTCTGGGTGCCGACTTTTGATAGTCTAGGATGCATATTAAGCGAGATATTCGCATTTTAAGTTTGAACTTGAACTTTTGCCCATAACTTGTTGTAAAATTGGTCTTATTCAAAGATACGCACAGCAATGGAAAGGGAATGATTCCTAGATCACAATCCTGAAATTTCAGCCCTCTAGGTGGTCTAGATAGAGAAATAATGGAGTTCAAAAATTGCCCTCTTGGTGCCGACTTTTGATAGTCTAGGACGCATATTAAGCGAGATATTCGCATTTTAAGTTTGAACTTGAACTTTTGCCCATAACTTGTTGTAAAATTGGTCTTATTCAAAGATAGGCACAGCAATGGAAAGGGAATGATTCTTAGATCACAATCCTGAAATTTCAGCCCTCTAGGTGGTCTAGATCAAAAAATAATGGAGTTCAAATATTGCCCTCTGGGTGCCGACTTTTAATAGTCTAGGACGCATATTAGGCGAGATATTCGCATTTTAAGTTTGAACATGAATTTTTGCCCATAACTTGTTGTAAAATTGGTCTTATTCAAAGATAGGCACAGTAATGGAAAGGGAATGATTCCTAGATCACAATTCTGAAATTTCAGCCCTCTAGGTGGTCTAGATCAAAAAATAATGGAGTTCAAATATTGCCCTCTGGGTGCCGACTTTTAATAGTCTAGGACGCATATTAGGCGAGATATTCGCATTTTAAGTTTGAACTTGAACTTTTGCCCATAACTTGTTGTAAAATTGGTCTTATTCAAAGATAGGCACAGCAATGGAAAGGGAATGATTCTTAGATCACAATCCTGAAATTTCAGCCCTCTAGGTGGTCTAGATCGAGAAATAATGGAGTTCAAAAATTGCCCTCTGGGTGCCGACTTTTGATAGTCTAGGACGCATATTAAGCGAGATATACGCATTTTAAGTTTGAACATGAATTTTTGCCCATAACTTGTTGTAATGTTGGTCTTATTCAAAGATAGGCACAGCAATGGAAAGGGAATGATTCCTAGATCACAATCCTGAAATTTCAGCCCTCTAGGTGGTCTAGATCGAGAAATAATGGAGTTCAAAGATTGCCCTCTGTGTGCCGACTTTTGATAGTCTAGGATGCATATTAAGCGAGATATTCGCATTTTAAGTTTGAACTTGAACTTTTGCCCATAACTTGTTGTAAAATTGGTCTTATTCAAAGATGGGTACAGCAATAGAAAGGAAGTGAATCCTAGATCACAATCCTCAAATTTCAGCCATCTAGGTGGTCTAGATCGAGAAATATTGGAGTTCAAAAATTTCCCTTTGGGAGCCGACTTTTAAGCCCCTAGGACGCATATTAAGCGAGATATTCGCATTTTAAGTTTGAACTTGAACTTTTGCCCATAACTTGTTGTAAAATTGGTCTTATTCAAAGATGGGTACAGCAATAGAAAGGAAGTGAATCCTAGATCACAATCCTCAAATTTCAGCCATCTAGGTGGTCTAGATCGAGAAATAATGGAGTTCAAAGATTGCCCTCTGGGTGCCGACTTTTGATAGTCTAGGATGCATATTAAGCGAGAT
>CAKKTC010000311.1:0-30002 GCA_920104205.1 Eupeodes latifasciatus
TTTTACAACAAGTTATGGGCAAAAATCCAAGTTCAAACTTTAAATGCGAATATCTCGCTTAATATGCGTCCTAGGGGCTTAAAAGTCGGCTCCCCAAGGGCAATTTTTGAACTCCAATATTTCTCGATCTAGACCATCTAGATGGCTGAAATTTCAGGATTGTGATCTAGGAATCATTCCCTTTCCATTGCTGTGCCTAACTTTGAATAAGACCAATTTTACAACAAGTTATGGGCAAAAATCCAAGTTCAAACTTAAAATGCGAATATCTCGCTTAATATGCGTCCTAGGGGCTTAAAAGTCTGCTCCCAAAGGGCAATTTTTGAACTCCAATATTTCTCGATCTAGACCACCTAGATGGCTGAAATTTCAGGATTGTGATCTAGGAATCATTCCCTTTCCATTGCTGTGCCTAACTTTGAATAAGACCAATTTTACAACAAGTTATGGGCAAAAATCCAAGTTCAAACTTAAAATGCGAATATCTCGCTTAATATGCGTCCTAGGGGCTTAAAAGTCTGCTCCCAAAGGGCAATTTTTGAACTCCAATATTTCTCGATCTAGACCACCTAGATGGCTGAAATTTCAGGATTGTGATCTAGGAATCATTCCCTTTCCATTGCTGTGCCTAACTTTGAATAAGACCAATTTTACAACAAGTTATGGGCAAAAATCCAAGTTCAAACTTAAAATGCGAATATCTCGCTTAATATGCGTCCTAGGGGCTTAAAAGTCTGCTCCCAAAGGGCAATTTTTGAACTCCAATATTTCTCGATCTAGACCACCTAGATGGCTGAAATTTCAGGATTGTGATCTAGGAATCATTCCCTTTCCATTGCTGTGCCTAACTTTGAATAAGACCAATTTTACAACAAGTTATGGGCAAAAATCCAAGTTCAAACTTTAAATGCGAATATCTCGCTTAATATGCGTCCTAGGGGCTTAAAAGTCGGCTCCCCAAGGGCAATTTTTGAACTCCAATATTTCTCGATCTAGACCACCTAGATGGCTTAAAATGCGAATATCTCGCTTAATATGCGTCCTAGGGGCTTAAAAGTCGGCTCCCCTAGGGCAATTTTTGAACTCCAATATTTCTCGATCAAGACCACCTAGATGGCTGAAATTTCAGGATTGTGATCTAGGAGTCATTCCCTTTCCATTGCTGTGCCTATCTTTGAATAAGACCAATTTTACAACAAGTTATGGGCAAAAATCCAAGTTCAAACTTAAAATGCGAATATCTCGCTTAATATGCGTCCTAGGGGCTTAAAAGTCTGCTCCCAAAGGGCAATTTTTGAACTCCAATATTTCTCGATCTAGACCACCTAGATGGCTGAAATTTCAGGATTGTGATCTAGGAATCATTCCCTTTCCATTGCTGTGCCTAACTTTGAATAAGACCAATTTTACAACAAGTTATGGGCAAAAATCCAAGTTCAAACTTTAAATGCGAATATCTCGCTTAATATGCGTCCTAGGGGCTTAAAAGTCGGCTCCCCAAGGGCAATTTTTGAACTCCAATATTTCTCGATCTAGACCACCTAGATGGCTGAAATTTCAGGATTGTGATCTAGGAATCATTCCCTTTCCATTGCTGTGCCTATCTTTGAATAAGACCAATTTTACAACAAGTTATGGGCAAAAATCCAAGTTCAAACTTGAAATGCGAATATCTCGCTTAATATGCGTCCTAGGGGCTTAAAAGTCTGCTCCCAAAGGGCAATTTTTGAACTCCAATATTTCTCGATCTAGACCACCTAGATGGCTGAAATTTCAGGATTGTGATCTAGGAATCATTCCCTTTCCATTGCTGTGCCTAACTTTGAATAAGACCAATTTTACAACAAGTTATGGGCAAAAATCCAAGTTCAAACTTTAAATGCGAATATCTCGCTTAATATGCGTCCTAGGGGCTTAAAAGTCGGCTCCCCAAGGGCAATTTTTGAACTCCAATATTTCTCGATCTAGACCACCTAGATGGCTGAAATTTCAGGATTGTGATCTAGGAATCATTCCCTTTCCATTGCTGTGCCTAACTTTGAATAAGACCAATTTTGCAACAAGTTATGGGCAAAAATCCAAGTTCAAACTTTAAATGCGAATATCTCGCTTAATATGCGTCCTAGGGGCTTAAAAGTCGGCTCCCCAAGGGCAATTTTTGAACTCCAATATTTCTCGATCTAGACCACCTAGATGGCTGAAATTTCAGGATTGTGATCTAGGAATCATTCCCTTTCCATTGCTGTGCCTAACTTTGAATAAGACCAATTTTACAACAAGTTATGGGCAAAAATCCAAGTTCAAACTTTAAATGCGAATATCTCGCTTAATATGCGTCCTAGGGGCCTAAAAGTCGGCTCCCCAAGGGCAATTTTTGAACTCCAATATTTCTCGATCTAGACCACCTAGATGGCTGAAATTTCAGGATTGTGATCTAGGAATCATTCCCTTTCCATTGCTGTGCCTAACTTTGAATAAGACCAATTTTACAACAAGTTATGGGCAAAAATCCAAGTTCAAACTTAAAATGCGAATATCTCGCTTAATATGCGTCCTAGGGGCTTAAAAGTCTGCTCCCAAAGGGCAATTTTTGAACTCCAATATTTCTCGATCTAGACCACCTAGGTGGCTGAAATTTCAGGATTATGATCTAGGAATCATTCCCTTTCCATTGCTGTGCCTATCTTTGAATAAGACCAATTTTACAACAAGTTATGGGCAAAAATCCAAGTTCAAACTTAAAATGCGAATATCTCGCTTAATATGCGTCCTAGGGGCTTAAAAGTCTGCTCCCAAAAGGCAATTTTTGAACTCCAATATTTCTCGATCTAGACCACCTAGATGGCTGAAATTTCAGGATTGTGATCTAGGAATCATTCCCTTTCCATTGCTGTGCCTAACTTTGAATAAGACCAATTTTACAACAAGTTATGGGCAAAAATCCAAGTTCAAACTTTAAATGCGAATATCTCGCTTAATATGCGTCCTAGGGGCTTAAAAGTCGGCTCCCCAAGGGCAATTTTTGAACTCCAATATTTCTCGATCTAGACCACCTAGATGGCTGAAATTTCAGGATTGTGATCTAGGAATCATTCCCTTTCCATTGCTGTGCCTAACTTTGAATAAGACCAATTTTACAACAAGTTATGGGCAAAAATCCAAGTTCAAACTTAAAATGCGAATATCTCGCTTAATATGCGTCCTAGGGGCTTAAAAGTCTGCTCCCAAAGGGCAATTTTTGAACTCCAATATTTCTCGATCTAGACCACCTAGGTGGCTGAAATTTCAGGATTGTGATCTAGGAATCATTCCCTTTCCATTGCTGTGCCTATCTTTGAATAAGACCAATTTTACAACAAGTTATGGGCAAAAATCCAAGTTCAAACTTAAAATGCGAATATCTCGCTTAATATGCGTCCTAGGGGCTTAAAAGTCTGCTCCCAAAAGGCAATTTTTGAACTCCAATATTTCTCGATCTAGACCACCTAGATGGCTGAAATTTCAGGATTGTGATCTAGGAATCATTCCCTTTCCATTGCTGTGCCTAACTTTGAATAAGACCAATTTTACAACAAGTTATGGGCAAAAATCCAAGTTCAAACTTAAAATGCGAATATCTCGCTTAATATGCGTCCTAGGGGCTTAAAAGTCGGCTCCCCAAGGGCAATTTTTGAACTCCAATATTTCTCGATCTAGACCACCTAGATGGCTGAAATTTCAGGATTGTGATCTAGGAATCATTCCCTTTCCATTGCTGTGCCTAACTTTGAATAAGACCAATTTAACAACAAGTTATGGGCAAAAATCCAAGTTCAAACTTAAAATGCGAATATCTCGCTTAATATGCGTCCTAGGGGCTTAAAAGTCTGCTCCCAAAGGGCAATTTTTGAACTCCAATATTTCTCGATCTAGACCACCTAGGTGGCTGAAATTTCAGGATTGTGATCTAGGAATCATTCCCTTTCCATTGCTGTGCCTATCTTTGAATAAGACCAATTTTACAACAAGTTATGGGCAAAAATCCAAGTTCAAACTTAAAATGCGAATATCTCGCTTAATATGCGTCCTAGGGGCTTAAAAGTCGGCTCCCAAAGGGCAATTTTTGAACTCCAATATTTCTCGATCTAGACCACCTAGATGGCTGAAATTTCAGGATTGTGATCTAGGAATCATTCCCTTTCCATTGCTGTGCCTAACTTTGAATAAGACCAATTTTACAACAAGTTATGGGCAAAAATCCAAGTTCAAACTTTAAATGCGAATATCTCGCTTAATATGCGTCCTAGGGGCTTAAAAGTCGGCTCCCCAAGGGCAATTTTTGAACTCCAATATTTCTCGATCTAGACCACCTAGATGGCTGAAATTTCAGGATTGTGATCTGGGAATCATTCCCTTTCCATTGCTGTGCCTAACTTTGAATAAGACCAATTTTGCAACAAGTTATGGGCAAAAATCCAAGTTCAAACTTAAAATGCGAATATCTCGCTTAATATGCGTCCTAGGGGCTTAAAAGTCTGCTCCCAAAGGGCAATTTTTGAACTCCAATATTTCTCGATCTAGACCACCTAGATGGCTGAAATTTCAGGATTGTGATCTAGGAATCATTCCCTTTCCATTGCTGTGCCTAACTTTGAATAAGACCAATTTTACAACAAGTTATGGGCAAAAATCCAAGTTCAAACTTTAAATGCGAATATCTCGCTTAATATGCGTCCTAGGGGCTTAAAAGTCGGCTCCCCAAGGGCAATTTTTGAACTCCAATATTTCTCGATCTAGACCACCTAGATGGCTGAAATTTCAGGATTGTGATCTAGGAATCATTCCCTTTCCATTGCTGTGCCTAACTTTGAATAAGACCAATTTTACAACAAGTTATGGGCAAAAATCCAAGTTCAAACTTTAAATGCGAATATCTCGCTTAATATGCGTCCTAGGGGCCTAAAAGTCGGCTCCCCAAGGGCAATTTTTGAACTCCAATATTTCTCGATCTAGACCACCTAGATGGCTGAAATTTCAGGATTGTGATCTAGGAATCATTCCCTTTCCATTGCTGTGCCTAACTTTGAATAAGACCAATTTTACAACAAGTTATGGGCAAAAATCCAAGTTCAAACTTAAAATGCGAATATCTCGCTTAATATGCGTCCTAGGGGCTTAAAAGTCTGCTCCCAAAGGGCAATTTTTGAACTCCAATATTTCTCGATCTAGACCACCTAGATGGCTGAAATTTCAGGATTGTGATCTAGGAATCATTCCCTTTCCATTGCTGTGCCTAACTTTGAGTAAGACCAATTTTACAACAAGTTATGGGCAAAAATCCAAGTTCAAACTTTAAATGCGAATATCTCGCTTAATATGCGTCCTAGGGGCTTAAAAGTCGGCTCCCCAAGGGCAATTTTTGAACTCCAATATTTCTCGATCTAGACCACCTAGATGGCTGAAATTTCAGGATTGTGATCTAGGAATCATTCCCTTTCCATTGCTGTGCCTATCTTTGAATAAGACCAATTTTACAACAAGTTATGGGCAAAAATCCAAGTTCAAACTTAAAATGCGAATATCTCGCTTAATATGCGTCCTAGGGGCTTAAAAGTCTGCTCCCAAAGGGCAATTTTTGAACTCCAATATTTCTCGATCTAGACCACCTAGATGGCTGAAATTTCAGGATTGTGATCTAGGAATCATTCCCTTTCCATTGCTGTGCCTAACTTTGAATAAGACCAATTTAACAACAAGTTATGGGCAAAAATCCAAGTTCAAACTTAAAATGCGAATATCTCGCTTAATATGCGTCCTAGGGGCTTAAAAGTCTGCTCCCAAAGGGCAATTTTTGAACTCCAATATTTCTCGATCTAGACCACCTAGGTGGCTGAAATTTCAGGATTATGATCTAGGAATCATTCCCTTTCCATTGCTGTGCCTATCTTTGAATAAGACCAATTTTACAACAAGTTATGGGCAAAAATCCAAGTTCAAACTTAAAATGCGAATATCTCGCTTAATATGCGTCCTAGGGGCTTAAAAGTCTGCTCCCAAAAGGCAATTTTTGAACTCCAATATTTCTCGATCTAGACCACCTAGATGGCTGAAATTTCAGGATTGTGATCTAGGAATCATTCCCTTTCCATTGCTGTGCCTAACTTTGAATAAGACCAATTTTACAACAAGTTATGGGCAAAAATCCAAGTTCAAACTTTAAATGCGAATATCTCGCTTAATATGCGTCCTAGGGGCTTAAAAGTCGGCTCCCCAAGGGCAATTTTTGAACTCCAATATTTCTCGATCTAGACCACCTAGATGGCTGAAATTTCAGGATTGTGATCTAGGAATCATTCCCTTTCCATTGCTGTGCCTAACTTTGAATAAGACCAATTTAACAACAAGTTATGGGCAAAAATCCAAGTTCAAACTTAAAATGCGAATATCTCGCTTAATATGCGTCCTAGGGGCTTAAAAGTCTGCTCCCAAAGGGCAATTTTTGAACTCCAATATTTCTCGATCTAGACCACCTAGGTGGCTGAAATTTCAGGATTGTGATCTAGGAATCATTCCCTTTCCATTGCTGTGCCTATCTTTGAATAAGACCAATTTTACAACAAGTTATGGGCAAAAATCCAAGTTCAAACTTAAAATGCGAATATCTCGCTTAATATGCGTCCTAGGGGCTTAAAAGTCTGCTCCCAAAAGGCAATTTTTGAACTCCAATATTTCTCGATCTAGACCACCTAGATGGCTGAAATTTCAGGATTGTGATCTAGGAATCATTCCCTTTCCATTGCTGTGCCTAACTTTGAATAAGACCAATTTTACAACAAGTTATGGGCAAAAATCCAAGTTCAAACTTTAAATGCGAATATCTCGCTTAATATGCGTCCTAGGGGCTTAAAAGTCGGCTCCCCAAGGGCAATTTTTGAACTCCAATATTTCTCGATCTAGACCACCTAGATGGCTGAAATTTCAGGATTGTGATCTAGGAATCATTCCCTTTCCATTGCTGTGCCTAACTTTGAATAAGACCAATTTAACAACAAGTTATGGGCAAAAATCCAAGTTCAAACTTAAAATGCGAATATCTCGCTTAATATGCGTCCTAGGGGCTTAAAAGTCTGCTCCCAAAGGGCAATTTTTGAACTCCAATATTTCTCGATCTAGACCACCTAGGTGGCTGAAATTTCAGGATTGTGATCTAGGAATCATTCCCTTTCCATTGCTGTGCCTATCTTTGAATAAGACCAATTTTACAACAAGTTATGGGCAAAAATCCAAGTTCAAACTTAAAATGCGAATATCTCGCTTAATATGCGTCCTAGGGGCTTAAAAGTCTGCTCCCAAAGGGCAATTTTTGAACTCCAATATTTCTCGATCTAGACCACCTAGATGGCTGAAATTTCAGGATTGTGATCTAGGAATCATTCCCTTTCCATTGCTGTGCCTAACTTTGAATAAGACCAATTTTACAACAAGTTATGGGCAAAAATCCAAGTTCAAACTTTAAATGCGAATATCTCGCTTAATATGCGTCCTAGGGGCTTAAAAGTCGGCTCCCCAAGGGCAATTTTTGAACTCCAATATTTCTCGATCTAGACCACCTAGATGGCTGAAATTTCAGGATTGTGATCTGGGAATCATTCCCTTTCCATTGCTGTGCCTAACTTTGAATAAGACCAATTTTGCAACAAGTTATGGGCAAAAATCCAAGTTCAAACTTAAAATGCGAATATCTCGCTTAATATGCGTCCTAGGGGCTTAAAAGTCTGCTCCCAAAGGGCAATTTTTGAACTCCAATATTTCTCGATCTAGACCACCTAGATGGCTGAAATTTCAGGATTGTGATCTAGGAATCATTCCCTTTCCATTGCTGTGCCTAACTTTGAATAAGACCAATTTTACAACAAGTTATGGGCAAAAATCCAAGTTCAAACTTTAAATGCGAATATCTCGCTTAATATGCGTCCTAGGGGCTTAAAAGTCGGCTCCCCAAGGGCAATTTTTGAACTCCAATATTTCTCGATCTAGACCACCTAGATGGCTGAAATTTCAGGATTGTGATCTAGGAATCATTCCCTTTCCATTGCTGTGCCTAACTTTGAATAAGACCAATTTTACAACAAGTTATGGGCAAAAATCCAAGTTCAAACTTTAAATGCGAATATCTCGCTTAATATGCGTCCTAGGGGCCTAAAAGTCGGCTCCCCAAGGGCAATTTTTGAACTCCAATATTTCTCGATCTAGACCACCTAGATGGCTGAAATTTCAGGATTGTGATCTAGGAATCATTCCCTTTCCATTGCTGTGCCTAACTTTGAATAAGACCAATTTTACAACAAGTTATGGGCAAAAATCCAAGTTCAAACTTAAAATGCGAATATCTCGCTTAATATGCGTCCTAGGGGCTTAAAAGTCTGCTCCCAAAGGGCAATTTTTGAACTCCAATATTTCTCGATCTAGACCACCTAGATGGCTGAAATTTCAGGATTGTGATCTAGGAATCATTCCCTTTCCATTGCTGTGCCTAACTTTGAGTAAGACCAATTTTACAACAAGTTATGGGCAAAAATCCAAGTTCAAACTTTAAATGCGAATATCTCGCTTAATATGCGTCCTAGGGGCTTAAAAGTCGGCTCCCCAAGGGCAATTTTTGAACTCCAATATTTCTCGATCTAGACCACCTAGATGGCTGAAATTTCAGGATTGTGATCTAGGAATCATTCCCTTTCCATTGCTGTGCCTAACTTTGAATAAGACCAATTTTACAACAAGTTATGGGCAAAAATCCAAGTTCAAACTTAAAATGCGAATATCTCGCTTAATATGCGTCCTAGGGGCTTAAAAGTCTGCTCCCAAAGGGCAATTTTTGAACTCCAATATTTCTCGATCTAGACCACCTAGATGGCTGAAATTTCAGGATTGTGATCTAGGAATCATTCCCTTTCCATTGCTGTGCCTAACTTTGAATAAGACCAATTTTACAACAAGTTATGGGCAAAAATCCAAGTTCAAACTTTAAATGCGAATATCTCGCTTAATATGCGTCCTAGGGGCTTAAAAGTCGGCTCCCCATGGGCAATTTTTGAACTCCAATATTTCTCGATCTAGACCACCTAGATGGCTGAAATTTCAGGATTGTGATCTAGGAATCATTCCCTTTCCATTGCTGTGCCTAACTTTGAATAAGACCAATTTTACAACAAGTTATGGGCAAAAATCCAAGTTCAAACTTTAAATGCGAATATCTCGCTTAATATGCGTCCTAGGGGCCTAAAAGTCGGCTCCCCAAGGGCAATTTTTGAACTCCAATATTTCTCGATCTAGACCACCTAGATGGCTGAAATTTCAGGATTGTGATCTAGGAATCATTCCCTTTCCATTGCTGTGCCTAACTTTGAATAAGACCAATTTTACAACAAGTTATGGGCAAAAATCCAAGTTCAAACTTAAAATGCGAATATCTCGCTTAATATGCGTCCTAGGGGCTTAAAAGTCTGCTCCCAAAGGGCAATTTTTGAACTCCAATATTTCTCGATCTAGACCACCTAGATGGCTGAAATTTCAGGATTGTGATCTAGGAATCATTCCCTTTCCATTGCTGTGCCTAACTTTGAGTAAGACCAATTTTACAACAAGTTATGGGCAAAAATCCAAGTTCAAACTTTAAATGCGAATATCTCGCTTAATATGCGTCCTAGGGGCTTAAAAGTCGGCTCCCCAAGGGCAATTTTTGAACTCCAATATTTCTCGATCTAGACCACCTAGATGGCTGAAATTTCAGGATTGTGATCTAGGAATCATTCCCTTTCCATTGCTGTGCCTATCTTTGAATAAGACCAATTTTACAACAAGTTATGGGCAAAAATCCAAGTTCAAACTTTAAATGCGAATATCTTGCTTAATATGCGTTCTAGGGGCTTAAAAGTCGGCTCCCCAAGGGCAATATTTGAACTCCAATATTTCTCGATCTAGACCACCTAGATGGCTGAAATTTCAGGATTGTGATCTAGGAATCATTCCCTTTCCATTGCTGTGCCTAACTTTGAATAAGACCAATTTTACAACAAGTTATGGGCAAAAATCCAAGTTCAAACTTAAAATGCGAATATCTCGCTTAATATGCGTCCTAGGGGCTTAAAAGTCTGCTCCCAAAGGGCAATTTTTGAACTCCAATATTTCTCGATCTAGACCACCTAGATGGCTGAAATTTCAGGATTGTGATCTAGGAATCATTCCCTTTCCATTGCTGTGCCTAACTTTGAATAAGACCAATTTTACAACAAGTTATGGGCAAAAATCCAAGTTCAAACTTAAAATGCGAATATCTCGCTTAATATGCGTCCTAGGGGCTTAAAAGTCTGCTCCCAAAGGGCAATTTTTGAACTCCAATATTTCTCGATCTAGACCACCTAGGTGGCTGACATTTCAGGATTGTGATCTAGGAATCATTCCCTTTCCATTGCTGTGCCTAACTTTGAATAAGACCAATTTTACAACAAGTTATGGGCAAAAATCCAAGTTCAAACTTTAAATGCGAATATCTCGCTTAATATGCGTCCTAGGGGCTTAAAAGTCGGCTCCCCAAGGGCAATTTTTGAACTCCAATATTTCTCGATCTAGACCATCTAGATGGCTGAAATTTCAGGATTGTGATCTAGGAATCATTCCCTTTCCATTGCTGTGCCTAACTTTGAATAAGACCAATTTTACAACAAGTTATGGGCAAAAATCCAAGTTCAAACTTTAAATGCGAATATCTCGCTTAATATGCGTCCTAGGGGCTTAAAAGTCGGCTCCCCAAGGGCAATTTTTGAACTCCAATATTTCTCGATCTAGACCACCTAGATGGCTGAAATTTCAGGATTGTGATCTAGGAATCATTCCCTTTCCATTGCTGTGCCTAACTTTGAATAAGACCAATTTTACAACAAGTTATGGGCAAAAATCCAAGTTCAAACTTAAAATACGAATATCTCGCTTAATATGCGTCCTAGGGGCTTAAAAGTCTGCTCCCAAAGGGCAATTTTTGAACTCCAATATTTCTCGATCTAGACCACCTAGATGGCTGAAATTTCAGGATTGTGATCTAGGAATCATTCCCTTTCCATTGCTGTGCCTAACTTTGAGTAAGACCAATTTTACAACAAGTTATGGGCAAAAATCCAAGTTCAAACTTTAAATGCGAATATCTCGCTTAATATGCGTCCTAGGGGCTTAAAAGTCGGCTCCCCAAGGGCAATTTTTGAACTCCAATATTTCTCGATCTAGACCACCTAGATGGCTGAAATTTCAGGATTGTGATCTAGGAATCATTCCCTTTCCATTGCTGTGCCTATCTTTGAATAAGACCAATTTTACAACAAGTTATGGGCAAAAATCCAAGTTCAAACTTAAAATGCGAATATCTCGCTTAATATGCGTCCTAGGGGCTTAAAAGTCTGCTCCCAAAGGGCAATTTTTGAACTCCAATATTTCTCGATCTAGACCACCTAGATGGCTGAAATTTCAGGATTGTGATCTAGGAATCATTCCCTTTCCATTGCTGTGCCTAACTTTGAATAAGACCAATTTTACAACAAGTTATGGGCAAAAATCCAAGTTCAAACTTAAAATGCGAATATCTCGCTTAATATGCGTCCTAGGGGCTTAAAAGTCTGCTCCCAAAGGGCAATTTTTGAACTCCAATATTTCTCGATCTAGACCACCTAGATGGCTGAAATTTCAGGATTGTGATCTAGGAATCATTCCCTTTCCATTGCTGTGCCTAACTTTGAATAAGACCAATTTTACAACAAGTTATGGGCAAAAATCCAAGTTCAAACTTAAAATGCGAATATCTCGCTTAATATGCGTCCTAGGGGCTTAAAAGTCTGCTCCCAAAGGGCAATTTTTGAACTCCAATATTTCTCGATCTAGACCACCTAGATGGCTGAAATTTCAGGATTGTGATCTAGGAATCATTCCCTTTCCATTGCTGTGCCTAACTTTGAATAAGACCAATTTTACAACAAGTTATGGGCAAAAATCCAAGTTCAAACTTAAAATGCGAATATCTCGCTTAATATGCGTCCTAGGGGCTTAAAAGTCTGCTCCCAAAGGGCAATTTTTGAACTCCAATATTTCTCGATCTAGACCACCTAGATGGCTGAAATTTCAGGATTGTGATCTAGGAATCATTCCCTTTCCATTGCTGTGCCTAACTTTGAATAAGACCAATTTTACAACAAGTTATGGGCAAAAATCCAAGTTCAAACTTTAAATGCGAATATCTCGCTTAATATGCGTCCTAGGGGCTTAAAAGTCGGCTCCCCAAGGGCAATTTTTGAACTCCAATATTTCTCGATCTAGACCACCTAGATGGCTTAAAATGCGAATATCTCGCTTAATATGCGTCCTAGGGGCTTAAAAGTCTGCTCCCAAAGGACAATTTTTGAACTCCAATATTTCTCGATCTAGACCACCTAGATGGCTGAAATTTCGGGATTGTGATCTAGGAATCATTCCCTTTCCATTGCTGTGCCTAACTTTGAATAAGACCAATTTTACAACAAGTTATGGGCAAAAATCCAAGTTCAAACTTTAAATGCGAATATCTCGCTTAATATGCGTCCTAGGGGCTTAAAAGTCGGCTCCCCAAGGGCAATTTTTGAACTCCAATATTTCTGGATCAAGACCACCTAGATGGCTGAAATTTCAGGATTGTGATCTAGGAGTCATTCCCTTTCCATTGCTGTGCCTATCTTTGAATAAGACCAATTTTACAACAAGTTATGGGCAAAAATCCAAGTTCAAACTTAAAATGCGAATATCTCGCTTAATATGCGTCCTAGGGGCTTAAAAGTCTGCTCCCAAAGGGCAATTTTTGAACTCCAATATTTCTCGATCTAGACCACCTAGATGGCTGAAATTTCAGGATTGTGATCTAGGAATCATTCCCTTTCCATTGCTGTGCCTAACTTTGAATAAGACCAATTTTACAACAAGTTATGGGCAAAAATCCAAGTTCAAACTTTAAATGCGAATATCTCGCTTAATATGCGTCCTAGGGGCTTAAAAGTCGGCTCCCCAAGGGCAATTTTTGAACTCCAATATTTCTCGATCTAGACCACCTAGATGGCTGAAATTTCAGGATTGTGATCTAGGAATCATTCCCTTTCCATTGCTGTGCCTAACTTTGAATAAGACCAATTTTACAACAAGTTATGGGCAAAAATCCAAGTTCAAACTTTAAATGCGAATATCTCGCTTAATATGCGTCCTAGGGGCTTAAAAGTCTGCTCCCAAAGGGCAATTTTTGAACTCCAATATTTCTCGATCTAGACCACCTAGATGGCTGAAATTTCAGGATTGTGATCTAGGAATCATTCCCTTTCCATTGCTGTGCCTAACTTTGAATAAGACCAATTTTACAACAAGTTATGGGCAAAAATCCAAGTTCAAACTTAAAATGCGAATATCTCGCTTAATATGCGTCCTAGGGGCTTAAAAGTCTGCTCCCAAAGGGCAATTTTTGAACTCCAATATTTCTCGATCTAGACCACCTAGATGGCTGAAATTTCAGGATTGTGATCTAGGAATCATTCCCTTTCCATTGCTGTGCCTAACTTTGAACAAGACCAATTTTACAACAAGTTATGGGCAAAAATCCAAGTTCAAACTTTAAATGCGAATATCTCGCTTAATATGCGTCCTAGGGGCTTAAAAGTCGGCTCCCCAAGGGCAATTTTTGAACTCCAATATTTCTCGATCTAGACCACCTAGATGGCTTAAAATGCGAATATCTCGCTTAATATGCGTCCTAGGGGCTTAAAAGTCTGCTCCCAAAGGGCAATTTTTGAACTCCAATATTTCTCGATCTAGACCACCTAGATGGCTGAAATTTCGGGATTGTGATCTAGGAATCATTCCCTTTCCATTGCTGTGCCTAACTTTGAATAAGACCAATTTTACAACAAGTTATGGGCAAAAATCCAAGTTCAAACTTTAAATGCGAATATCTCGCTTAATATGCGTCCTAGGGGCTTAAAAGTCGGCTCCCCAAGGGCAATTTTTGAACTCCAATATTTCTCGATCAAGACCACCTAGATGGCTGAAATTTCAGGATTGTGATCTAGGAGTCATTCCCTTTCCATTGCTGTGCCTATCTTTGAATAAGACCAATTTTACAACAAGTTATGGGCAAAAATCCAAGTTCAAACTTAAAATGCGAATATCTCGCTTAATATGCGTCCTAGGGGCTTAAAAGTCTGCTCCCAAAGGGCAATTTTTGAACTCCAATATTTCTCGATCTAGACCACCTAGATGGCTGAAATTTCAGGATTGTGATCTAGGAATCATTCCCTTTCCATTGCTGTGCCTAACTTTGAATAGGACCAATTTTACAACAAGTTATGGGCAAAAATCCAAGTTCAAACTTTAAATGCGAATATCTCGCTTAATATGCGTCCTAGGGGCTTAAAAGTCGGCTCCCCAAGGGCAATTTTTGAACTCCAATATTTCTCGATCTAGACCACCTAGATGGCTGAAATTTCAGGATTGTGATCTAGGAATCATTCCCTTTCCATTGCTGTGCCTAACTTTGAATAAGACCAATTTTACAACAAGTTATGGGCAAAAATCCAAGTTCAAACTTTAAATGCGAATATCTCGCTTAATATGCGTCCTAGGGGCTTAAAAGTCTGCTCCCAAAGGGCAATTTTTGAACTCCAATATTTCTCGATCTAGACCACCTAGATGGCTGAAATTTCAGGATTGTGATCTAGGAATCATTCCCTTTCCATTGCTGTGCCTAACTTTGAATAAGACCAATTTTACAACAAGTTATGGGCAAAAATCCAAGTTCAAACTTTAAATGCGAATATCTCGCTTAATATGCGTCCTAGGGGCTTAAAAGTCGGCTCCCCAAGGGCAATTTTTGAACTCCAATATTTCTCGATCTAGACCACCTAGATGGCTGAAATTTCAGGATTGTGATCTAGGAATCATTCCCTTTCCATTGCTGTGCCTATCTTTGAATAAGACCAATTTTACAACAAGTTATGGGCAAAAATCCAAGTTCAAACTTAAAATGCGAATATCTCGCTTAATATGCGTCCTAGGGGCTTAAAAGTCTGCTCCCAAAGGGCAATTTTTGAACTCCAATATTTCTCGATCTAGACCACCTAGATGGCTGAAATTTCAGGATTGTGATCTAGGAATCATTCCCTTTCCATTGCTGTGCCTAACTTTGAATAAGACCAATTTTACAACAAGTTATGGGCAAAAATCCAAGTTCAAACTTTAAATGCGAATATCTCGCTTAATATGCGTCCTAGGGGCTTAAAAGTCGGTTCCCAAAGGGCAATTTTTGAACTCTAATATTTCTCGATCTAGACCACCTAGATGGCTGAAATTTCAGGATTGTGATCTAGGAATCATTCCCTTTCCATTGCTGTGCCTAACTTTGAATAAGACCAATTTTACAACAAGTTATGGGCAAAAATCCAAGTTCAAACTTTAAATGCGAATATCTCGCTTAATATGCGTCCTAGGGGCTTAAAAGTCGGCTCCCCAAGGGCAATTTTTGAACTCCAATATTTCTCGATCTAGACCACCTAGATGGCTTAAAATGCGAATATCTCGCTTAATATGCGTCCTAGGGGCTTAAAAGTCTGCTCCCAAAGGGCAATTTTTGAACTCCAATATTTCTCGATCTAGACCACCTAGATGGCTGAAATTTTGGGATTGTGATCTAGGAATCATTCCCTTTCCATTGCTGTGCCTAACTTTGAATAAGACCAATTTTACAACAAGTTATGGGCAAAAATCCAAGTTCAAACTTTAAATGCGAATATCTCGCTTAATATGCGTCCTAGGGGCTTAAAAGTCGGCTCCCCAAGGGCAATTTTGAACTCCAATATTTCTCGATCAAGACCACCTAGATGGCTGAAATTTCAGGATTGTGATCTAGGAGTCATTCCCTTTCCATTGCTGTGCCTATTTTTGAATAAGACCAATTTTACAACAAGTTATGGGCAAAAATCCAAGTTCAAACTTTAAATGCGAATATCTCGCTTAATATGCGTCCTAGGGGCTTAAAAGTCGGCTCCCCAAGGGCAATTTTTGAACTCCAATATTTCTCGATCTAGACCACCTAGATGGCTGAAATTTCAGGATTGTGATCTAGGAATCATTCCCTTTCCATTGCTGTGCCTAACTTTGAATAAGACCAATTTTACAACAAGTTATGGGCAAAAATCCAAGTTCAAACTTTAAATGCGAATATCTCGCTTAATATGCGTCCTAGGGGCTTAAAAGTCTGCTCCCAAAGGGCAATTTTTGAACTCCAATATTTCTCGATCTAGACCACCTAGATGGCTGAAATTTCAGGATTGTGATCTAGGAATCATTCCCTTTCCATTGCTGTGCCTAACTTTGAATAAGACCAATTTTACAACAAGTTATGGGCAAAAATCCAAGTTCAAACTTTAAATGCGAATATCTCGCTTAATATGCGTCCTAGGGGCTTAAAAGTCGGCTCCCCAAGGGCAATTTTTGAACTCCAATATTTCTCGATCTAGACCACCTAGATGGCTGAAATTTCAGGATTGTGATCTAGGAATCATTCCCTTTCCATTGCTGTGCCTATCTTTGAATAAGACCAATTTTACAACAAGTTATGGGCAAAAATCCAAGTTCAAACTTAAAATGCGAATATCTCGCTTAATATGCGTCCTAGGGGCTTAAAAGTCTGCTCCCAAAGGGCAATTTTTGAACTCCAATATTTCTCGATCTAGACCACCTAGATGGCTGAAATTTCAGGATTGTGATCTAGGAATCATTCCCTTTCCATTGCTGTGCCTAACTTTGAATAAGACCAATTTTACAACAAGTTATGGGCAAAAATCCAAGTTCAAACTTTAAATGCGAATATCTCGCTTAATATGCGTCCTAGGGGCTTAAAAGTCGGTTCCCAAAGGGCAATTTTTGAACTCTAATATTTCTCGATCTAGACCACCTAGATGGCTGAAATTTCAGGATTGTGATCTAGGAATCATTCCCTTTCCATTGCTGTGCCTAACTTTGAATAAGACCAATTTTACAACAAGTTATGGGCAAAAATCCAAGTTCAAACTTTAAATGCGAATATCTCGCTTAATATGCGTCCTAGGGGCTTAAAAGTCGGCTCCCCAAGGGCAATTTTTGAACTCCAATATTTCTCGATCTAGACCACCTAGATGGCTGAAATTTCAGGATTGTGATCTAGGAATCATTCCCTTTCCATTGCTGTGCCTATCTTTGAATAAGACCAATTTTACAACAAGTTATGGGCAAAAATCCAAGTTCAAACTTAAAATGCGAATATCTCGCTTAATATGCGTCCTAGGGGCTTAAAAGTCTGCTCCCAAAGGGCAATTTTTGAACTCCAATATTTCTCGATCTAGACCACCTAGATGGCTGAAATTTCAGGATTGTGATCTAGGAATCATTCCCTTTCCATTGCTGTGCCTAACTTTGAATAAGACCAATTTTACAACAAGTTATGGGCAAAAATCCAAGTTCAAACTTTAAATGCGAATATCTCGCTTAATATGCGTCCTAGGGGCTTAAAAGTCGGCTCCCCAAGGGCAATTTTTGAACTCCAATATTTCTCGATCTAGACCACCTAGATGGCTGAAATTTCAGGATTGTGATCTAGGAATCATTCCCTTTCCATTGCTGTGCCTAACTTTGAATAAGACCAATTTTACAACAAGTTATGGGCAAAAATCCAAGTTCAAAAAATGCGAATATCTCGCTTAATATGCGTCCTAGGGGCTTAAAAGTCTGCTCCCAAAGGGCAATTTTTGAACTCCAATATTTCTCGATCTAGACCACCTAGATGGCTGAAATTTCAGGATTGTGATCTAGGAATCATTCCCTTTCCATTGCTGTGCCTAACTTTGAATAAGACCAATTTTACAACAAGTTATGGGCAAAAATCCAAGTTCAAACTTTAAATGCGAATATCTCGCTTAATATGCGTCCTAGGGGCTTAAAAGTCGGCTCCCCAAGGGCAATTTTTGAACTCCAATATTTCTCGATCTAGACCACCTAGATGGCTGAAATTTCAGGATTGTGATCTAGGAATCATTCCCTTTCCATTGCTGTGCCTATCTTTGAATAAGACCAATTTTACAAAAAGTTATGGGCAAAAATCCAAGTTCAAACTTAAAATGCGAATATCTCGCTTAATATGCGTCCTAGGGGCTTAAAAGTCTGCTCCCAAAGGGCAATTTTTGAACTCCAATATTTCTCGATCTAGACCACCTAGATGGCTGAAATTTCAGGATTGTGATCTAGGAATCATTCCCTTTCCATTGCTGTGCCTAACTTTGAATAAGACCAATTTTACAACAAGTTATGGGCAAAAATCCAAGTTCAAACTTTAAATGCGAATATCTCGCTTAATATGCGTCCTAGGGGCTTAAAAGTCGGCTCCCCAAGGGCAATTTTTGAACTCCAATATTTCTCGATCTAGACCACCTAGATGGCTGAAATTTCAGGATTGTGATCTAGGAATCATTCCCTTTCCATTGCTGTGCCTAACTTTGAATAAGACCAATTTTACAACAAGTTATGGGCAAAAATCCAAGTTCAAACTTAAAATGCGAATATCTCGCTTAATATGCGTCCTAGGGGCTTAAAAGTCTGCTCCCAAAGGGCAATTTTTGAACTCCAATATTTCTCGATCTAGACCACCTAGATGGCTGAAATTTCAGGATTGTGATCTAGGAATCATTCCCTTTCCATTGCTGTGCCTAACTTTGAATAAGACCAATTTTACAACAAGTTAT
This sequence comes from Eupeodes latifasciatus, assembly GCA_920104205.1. NCBI lineage: Eukaryota > Metazoa > Arthropoda > Insecta > Diptera > Syrphidae > Eupeodes > Eupeodes latifasciatus. Next base: position 18,804 of record CAKKTC010000311.1, read on the forward strand.
GGGCAAAAATCCAAGTTCAAACTTTAAATGCGAATATCTCGCTTAATATTTCTCGATCAAGACCACCTAGATGGCTGAAATTTCAGGATTGTGATCTAGGAATCATTCCCTTTCCATTGCTGTGCCTATCTTTGAATAAGACCAATTTTACAACAAGTTATGGGCAAAAATCCAAGTTCAAACTTTAAATGCGAATATCTCGCTTAATATGCGTCCTAGGGGCTTAAAAGTCGGCTCCCCAAGGGCAATTTTTGAACTCCAATATTTCTCGATCTAGACCACCTAGATGGCTGAAATTTCAGGATTGTGATCTAGGAATCATTCCCTTTCCATTGCTGTGCCTAACTTTGAATAAGACCAATTTTACAACAAGTTATGGGCAAAAATCCAAGTTCAAACTTTAAATGCGAATATCTCGCTTAATATGCGTCCTAGGGGCTTAAAAGTCGGCTCCCCAAGGGCAATTTTTGAACTCCAATATTTCTCTATCGAGACCACCTAGATGGCTGAAATTTCAGGATTGTGATCTAGGAATCATTCCCTTTCCATTGCTGTGCCTAACTTTGAATAAGACCAATTTTACAACAAGTTATGGGCAAAAATCCAAGTTCAAACTCTAAATGCGAATATCTCGCTTAATATGCGTCCTAGGGGCTTAAAAGTCGGCTCCCCAAGGGCAATTTTTGAACTCCAATATTTCTCGATCTAGACCACCTAGATGGCTGAAATTTCAGGATTGTGATCTAGGAATCATTCCTTTTCCATTGCTGTGCCTAACTTTGAATAAGACCAATTTTACAACAAGTTATGGGCAAAAATCCAAGTTCAAACTTTAAATGCGAATATCTCGCTTAATATGCGTCCTAGGGGCTTAAAAGTCGGCTCCCCAAGGGCAATTTTTGAACTCCAATATTTCTCGATCTAGACCACCTAGATGGCTGAAATTTCAGGATTGTGATCTAGGAATCATTCCCTTTCCATTGCTGTGCCTAACTTTGAATAAGACCAATTTTACAACAAGTTATGGGCAAAAATCCAAGTTCAAAAAATGCGAATATCTCGCTTAATATGCGTCCTAGGGGCTTAAAAGTCTGCTCCCAAAGGGCAATTTTTGAACTCCAATATTTCTCGATCTAGACCACCTAGATGGCTGAAATTTCAGGATTGTGATCTAGGAATCATTCCCTTTCCATTGCTGTGCCTAACTTTGAATAAGACCAATTTTACAACAAGTTATGGGCAAAAATCCAAGTTCAAACTTTAAATGCGAATATCTCGCTTAATATTTCTCGATCAAGACCACCTAGATGGCTGAAATTTCAGGATTGTGATCTAGGAATCATTCCCTTTCCATTGCTGTGCCTATCTTTGAATAAGACCAATTTTACAACAAGTTATGGGCAAAAATCCAAGTTCAAACTTTAAATGCGAATATCTCGCTTAATATGCGTCCTAGGGGCTTAAAAGTCGGCTCCCCAAGGGCAATTTTTGAACTCCAATATTTCTCGATCTAGACCACCTAGATGGCTGAAATTTCAGGATTGTGATCTAGGAATCATTCCCTTTCCATTGCTGTGCCTAACTTTGAATAAGACCAATTTTACAACAAGTTATGGGCAAAAATCCAAGTTCAAACTTTAAATGCGAATATCTCGCTTAATATGCGTCCTAGGGGCTTAAAAGTCGGCTCCCCAAGGGCAATTTTTGAACTCCAATATTTCTCTATCGAGACCACCTAGATGGCTGAAATTTCAGGATTGTGATCTAGGAATCATTCCCTTTCCATTGCTGTGCCTAACTTTGAATAAGACCAATTTTACAACAAGTTATGGGCAAAAATCCAAGTTCAAACTCTAAATGCGAATATCTCGCTTAATATGCGTCCTAGGGGCTTAAAAGTCGGCTCCCCAAGGGCAATTTTTGAACTCCAATATTTCTCGATCTAGACCACCTAGATGGCTGAAATTTCAGGATTGTGATCTAGGAATCATTCCCTTTCCATTGCTGTGCCTAACTTTGAATAAGACCAATTTTACAACAAGTTATGGGCAAAAATCCAAGTTCAAACTTAAAATGCGAATATCTCGCTTAATATGCGTCCTAGGGGCTTAAAAGTCGGCTCCCCAAGGGCAATTTTTGAACTCCAATATTTCTCGATCTAGACCACCTAGATGGCTGAAATTTCAGGATTGTGATCTAGGAATCATTCCCTTTCCATTGCTGTGCCTAACTTTGAATAAGACCAATTTTACAACAAGTTATGGGCAAAAATCCAAGTTCAAAAAATGCGAATATCTCGCTTAATATGCGTCCTAGGGGCTTAAAAGTCTGCTCCCAAAGGGCAATTTTTGAACTCCAATATTTCTCGATCTAGACCACCTAGATGGCTGAAATTTCAGGATTGTGATCTAGGAATCATTCCCTTTCCATTGCTGTGCCTAACTTTGAATAAGACCAATTTTACAACAAGTTATGGGCAAAAATCCAAGTTCAAACTTTAAATGCGAATATCTCGCTTAATATGCGTCCTAGGGGCTTAAAAGTCGGCTCCCCAAGGGCAATTTTTGAACTCCAATATTTCTCGATCTAGACCACCTAGATGGCTGAAATTTCAGGATTGTGATCTAGGAATCATTCCCTTTCCATTGCTGTGCCTATCTTTGAATAAGACCAATTTTACAACAAGTTATGGGCAAAAATCCAAGTTCAAACTTAAAATGCGAATATCTCGCTTAATATGCGTCCTAGGGGCTTAAAAGTCTGCTCCCAAAGGGCAATTTTTGAACTCTAATATTTCTCGATCTAGACCACCTAGATGGCTGAAATTTCAGGACTGTGATCTAGGAATCATTCCCTTTCCATTGCTGTGCCTAACTTTGAATAAGACCAATTTTACAACAAGTTATGGGCAAAAATCCAAGTTCAAACTTTAAATGCGAATATCTCGCTTAATATGCGTCCTAGGGGCTTAAAAGTCGGCTCCCCAAGGGCAATTTTTGAACTCCAATATTTCTCGATCTAGACCACCTAGATGGCTGAAATTTCAGGATTGTGATCTAGGAATCATTCCCTTTCCATTGCTGTGCCTAACTTTGAATAAGACCAATTTTACAACAAGTTATGGGCAAAAATCCAAGTTCAAAAAATGCGAATATCTCGCTTAATATGCGTCCTAGGGGCTTAAAAGTCTGCTCCCAAAGGGCAATTTTTGAACTCCAATATTTCTCGATCTAGACCACCTAGATGGCTGAAATTTCAGGATTGTGATCTAGGAATCATTCCCTTTCCATTGCTGTGCCTAACTTTGAATAAGACCAATTTTACAACAAGTTATGGGCAAAAATCCAAGTTCAAACTTTAAATGCGAATATCTCGCTTAATATGCGTCCTAGGGGCTTAAAAGTCGGCTCCCCAAGGGCAATTTTTGAACTCCAATATTTCTCGATCTAGACCACCTAGATGGCTGAAATTTCAGGATTGTGATCTAGGAATCATTCCCTTTCCATTGCTGTGCCTATCTTTGAATAAGACCAATTTTACAACAAGTTATGGGCAAAAATCCAAGTTCAAACTTAAAATGCGAATATCTCGCTTAATATGCGTCCTAGGGGCTTAAAAGTCTGCTCCCAAAGGGCAATTTTTGAACTCCAATATTTCTCGATCTAGACCACCTAGATGGCTGAAATTTCAGGATTGTGATCTAGGAATCATTCCCTTTCCATTGCTGTGCCTAACTTTGAATAAGACCAATTTTACAACAAGTTATGGGCAAAAATCCAAGTTCAAACTTTAAATGCGAATATCTCGCTTAATATGCGTCCTAGGGGCTTAAAAGTCGGCTCCCCAAGGGCAATTTTTGAACTCCAATATTTCTCGATCGAGACCACCTAGATGGCTGAAATTTCAGGATTGTGATCTAGGAATCATTCCCTTTCCATTGCTGTGCCTAACTTTGAATAAGACCAATTTTACAAGTTATGGGCAAAAATCCAAGTTCAAACTTTAAATGCGAATATCTCGCTTAATATGCGTCCTAGGGGCTTAAAAGTCGGCTCCCCAAGGGCAATTTTTGAACTCCAATATTTCTCGATCTAGACCACCTAGATGGCTGAAATTTCAGGATTGTGATCTAGGAATCATTCCCTTTCCATTGCTGTGCCTAACTTTGAATAAGACCAATTTTACAACAAGTTATGGGCAAAAATCCAAGTTCAAACTTAAAATGCGAATATCTCGCTTAATATGCGTCCTAGGGGCTTAAAAGTCGGCTCCCCAAGGGCAATTTTTGAACTCCAATATTTCTCGATCTAGACCACCTAGATGGCTGAAATTTCAGGATTGTGATCTAGGAATCATTCCCTTTCCATTGCTGTGCCTATCTTTGAATAAGACCAATTTTACAACAAGTTATGGGCAAAAATCCAAGTTCAAACTTAAAATGCGAATATCTCGCTTAATATGCGTCCTAGGGGCTTAAAAATCTGCTCCCAAAGGGCAATTTTTGAACTCCAATATTTTTCGATCTAGACCACCTAGATGGCTGAAATTTCAGGATTGTGATCTAGGAATCATTCCCTTTCCATTGCTGTGCCTAACTTTGAATAAGACCAATTTTACAACAAGTTATGGGCAAAAATCCAAGTTCAAACTTTAAATGCGAATATCTCGCTTAATATGCGTCCTAGGGGCTTAAAAGTCGGCTCCCCAAGGGCAATTTTTGAACTCCAATATTTCTCGATCTAGACCACCTAGATGGCTGAAATTTCAGGATTGTGATCTAGGAATCATTCCCTTTCCATTGCTGTGCCTAACTTTGAATAAGACCAATTTTACAACAAGTTATGGGCAAAAATCCAAGTTCAAACTTAAAATGCGAATATCTCGCTTAATATGCGTCCTAGGGGCTTAAAAGTCTGCTCCCAAAGGGCAATTTTTGAACTCCAATATTTCTCGATCTAGACCACCTAGATGGCTGAAATTTCAGGATTGTGATCTAGGAATCATTCCCTTTCCATTGCTGTGCCTATCTTTGAATAAGACCAATTTTACAACAAGTTATGGGCAAAAATCCAAGTTCAAACTTAAAATGCGAATATCTCGCTTAATATGCGTCCTAGGGGCTTAAAAGTCGGCTCCCCAAGGGCAATTTTTGAACTCCAATATTTCTCGATCTAGACCACCTAGATGGCTGAAATTTCAGGATTGTGATCTAGGAATCATTCCCTTTCCATTGCTGTGCCTATCTTTGAATAAGACCAATTTTACAACAAGTTATGGGCAAAAATCCAAGTTCAAACTTAAAATGCGAATATCTCGCTTAATATGCGTCCTAGGGGCTTAAAAGTCTGCTCCCAAAGGGCAATTTTTGAACTCCAATATTTCTCGATCTAGACCACCTAGATGGCTGAAATTTCAGGATTGTGATCTAGGAATCATTCCCTTTCCATTGCTGTGCCTAACTTTGAATAAGACCAATTTTACAACAAGTTATGGGCAAAAATCCAAGTTCAAACTTAAAATGCGAATATCTCGCTTAATATGCGTCCTAGGGGCTTAAAAGTCGGCTCCCCAAGGGCAATTTTTGAACTCCAATATTTCTCGATCTAGACCACCTAGATGGCTGAAATTTCAGGATTGTGATCTAGGAATCATTCCCTTTCCATTGCTGTGCCTATCTTTGAATAAGACCAATTTTACAACAAGTTATGGGCAAAAATCCAAGTTCAAACTTAAAATGCGAATATCTCGCTTAATATGCGTCCTAGGGGCTTAAAAGTCTGCTCCCAAAGGGCAATTTTTGAACTCCAATATTTCTCGATCTAGACCACCTAGATGGCTGAAATTTCAGGATTGTGATCTAGGAATCATTCCCTTTCCATTGCTGTGCCTAACTTTGAATAAGACCAATTTTACAACAAGTTATGGGCAAAAATCCAAGTTCAAACTTTAAATGCGAATATCTCGCTTAATATGCGTCCTAGGGGCTTAAAAGTCGGCTCCCCAAGGGCAATTTTTGAACTCCAATATTTCTCGATCTAGACCACCTAGATGGCTGAAATTTCAGGATTGTGATCTAGGAATCATTCCCTTTCCATTGCTGTGCCTAACTTTGAATAAGACCAATTTTACAACAAGTTATGGGCAAAAATCCAAGTTCAAACTTAAAATGCGAATATCTCGCTTAATATGCGTCCTAGGGGCTTAAAAGTCTGCTCCCAAAGGGCAATTTTTGAACTCCAATATTTCTCGATCTAGACCACCTAGATGGCTGAAATTTCAGGATTGTGATCTAGGAATCATTCCCTTTCCATTGCTGTGCCTAACTTTGAATAAGACCAATTTTACAACAAGTTATGGGCAAAAATCCAAGTTCAAACTTTAAATGCGAATATCTCGCTTAATATGCGTCCTAGGGGCTTAAAAGTCGGCTCCCCAAGGGCAATTTTTGAACTCCAATATTTCTCGATCTAGACCACCTAGATGGCTGAAATTTCAGGATTGTGATCTAGGAATCATTCCCTTTCCATTGCTGTGCCTAACTTTGAATAAGACCAATTTTACAACAAGTTATGGGCAAAAATCCAAGTTCAAACTTAAAATGCGAATATCTCGCTTAATATGCGTCCTAGGGGCTTAAAAGTCTGCTCCCAAAGGGCAATTTTTGAACTCCAATATTTCTCGATCTAGACCACCTAGATGGCTGAAATTTCAGGATTGTGATCTAGGAATCATTCCCTTTCCATTGCTGTGCCTAACTTTGAATAAGACCAATTTTACAACAAGTTATGGGCAAAAATCCAAGTTCAAACTTTAAATGCGAATATCTCGCTTAATATGCGTCCTAGGGGCTTAAAAGTCGGCTCCCCAAGGGCAATTTTTGAACTCTAATATTTCTCGATCTAGACCACCTAGATGGCTGAAATTTCAGGATTGTGATCTAGGAATCATTCCCTTTCCATTGCTGTGCCTAACTTTGAATAAGACCAATTTTACAACAAGTTATGGGCAAAAATCCAAGTTCAAACTTTAAATGCGAATATCTCGCTTAATATGCGTCCTAGGGGCTTAAAAGTCGGCTCCCCAAGGGCAATTTTTGAACTCCAATATTTCTCGATCTAGACCACCTAGATGGCTGAAATTTCAGGATTGTGATCTAGGAATCATTCCCTTTCCATTGCTGTGCCTAACTTTGAATAAGACCAATTTTACAACAAGTTATGGGCAAAAATCCAAGTTCAAACTTAAAATGCGAATATCTCGCTTAATATGCGTCCTAGGGGCTTAAAAGTCTGCTCCCAAAGGGCAATTTTTGAACTCCAATATTTCTCGATCTAGACCACCTAGATGACTGAAATTTCAGGATTGTGATCTAGGAATCATTCCCTTTCCATTGCTGTGCCTAACTTTGAATAAGACCAATTTTACAACAAGTTATGGGCAAAAATCCAAGTTCAAACTTTAAATGCGAATATCTCGCTTAATATGCGTCCTAGGGGCTTAAAAGTCGGCTCCCCAAGGGCAATTTTTGAACTCCAATATTTCTCGATCTAGACCACCTAGATGGCTGAAATTTCAGGATTGTGATCTAGGAATCATTTCCTTTCCATTGCTGTGCCTATCTTTGAATAAGACCAATTTTACAACAAGTTATGGGCAAAAATCCAAGTTCAAACTTAAAATGCGAATATCTCGCTTAATATGCGTCCTAGGGGCTTAAAAGTCGGCTCCCCAAGGGCAATTTTTGAACTCCAATATTTCTCGATCTAGACCACCTAGATGGCTGAAATTTCAGGATTGTGATCTAGGAATCATTCCCTTTCCATTGCTGTGCCTAACTTTGAATAAGACCAATTTTACAACAAGTTATGGGCAAAAATCCAAGTTCAAACTTTAAATGCGAATATCTCGCTTAGTATGCGTCCTAGGGGCTTAAAAGTCGGCTCCCCAAGGGCAATTTTTGAACTCCAATATTTCTCGATCTAGACCACCTAGATGGCTGAAATTTCAGGATTGTGATCTAGGAATCATTCCCTTTCCATTGCTGTGCCTAACTTTGAATAAGACCAATTTTACAACAAGTTATGGGCAAAAATCCAAGTTCAAACTTAAAATGCGAATATCTCGCTTAATATGCGTCCTAGGGGCTTAAAAGTCTGCTCCCAAAGGGCAATTTTTGAACTCCAATATTTCTCGATCTAGACCACCTAGATGACTGAAATTTCAGGATTGTGATCTAGGAATCATTCCCTTTCCATTGCTGTGCCTAACTTTGAATAAGACCAATTTTACAACAAGTTATGGGCAAAAATCCAAGTTCAAACTTTAAATGCGAATATCTCGCTTAATATGCGTCCTAGGGGCTTAAAAGTCGGCTCCCCAAGGGCAATTTTTGAACTCCAATATTTCTCGATCTAGACCACCTAGATGGCTGAAATTTCAGGATTGTGATCTAGGAATCATTCCCTTTCCATTGCTGTGCCTAGCTTTGAATAAGACCAATTTTACAACAAGTTATGGGCAAAAATCCAAGTTCAAACTTTAAATGCGAATATCTCGCTTAGTATGCGTCCTAGGGGCTTAAAAGTCGGCTCCCCAAGGGCAATTTTTGAACTCCAATATTTCTCGATCTAGACCACCTAGATGGCTGAAATTTCAGGATTGTGATCTAGGAATCATTCCCTTTCCATTGCTGTGCCTTACTTTGAATAAGACCAATTTTACAACAAGTTATGGGCAAAAATCCAAGTTCAAACTTTAAATGCAAATATCTCGCTTAATATGCGTCCTAGGGGCTTAAAAGTCGGCTCCCCAAGGGCAATTTTTGAACTCCAATATTTCTCGATCTAGACCACCTAGATGGCTGAAATTTCAGGATTGTGATCTAGGAATCATTCCCTTTCCATTGTTGTGCCTATCTTTGAATAAGACCAATTTTACAACAACTTATGGGCAAAAATCCAAGTTCAAACTTAAAATGCGAATATCTCGCTTAATATGCGTCCTAGGGGCTTAAAAGTCTGCTCCCAAAGGGCAATTTTTGAACTCCAATATTTCTCGATCTAGACCACCTAGATGGCTGAAATTTCAGGATTGTGATCTAGGAATCATTCCCTTTCCATTGCTGTGCCTAACTTTGAATAAGACCAATTTTACAACAAGTTATGGGCAAAAATCCAAGTTCAAACTTTAAATGCGAATATCTCGCTTAATATGCGTCCTAGGGGCTTAAAAGTCGGCTCCCCAAGGGCAATTTTTGAACTCCAATATTTCTCGATCTAGACCACCTAGATGGCTGAAATTTCAGGATTGTGATCTAGGAATCATTCCCTTTCCATTGCTGTGCCTAACTTTGAATAAGACCAATTTTACAACAAGTTATGGGCAAAAATCCAAGTTCAAACTTAAAATGCGAATATCTCGCTTAATATGCGTCCTAGGGGCTTAAAAGTCTGCTCCCAAAGGGCAATTTTTGAACTCCAATATTTCTCGATCTAGACCACCTAGATGGCTGAAATTTCAGGATTGTGATCTAGGAATCATTCCCTTTCCATTGCTGTGCCTAACTTTGAATAAGACCAATTTTACAACAAGTTATGGGCAAAAATCCAAGTTCAAACTTTAAATGCGAATATCTCGCTTAATATGCGTCCAAGGGGCTTAAAAGTCGGCTCCCCAAGGGCAATTTTTGAACTCCAATATTTCTCGATCTAGACCAGCTAGATGGCTGAAATTTCAGGATTGTGATCTAGGAATCATTCCCTTTCCATTGCTGTGCCTATCTTTGAATAAGACCAATTTTACAACAAGTTATGGGCAAAAATCCAAGTTCAAACTTAAAATGCGAATATCTCGCTTAATATGCGTCCTAGGGGCTTAAAAGTCTGCTCCCAAAGGGCAATTTTTGAACTCCAATATTTCTCGATCTAGACCACCTAGATGGCTGAAATTTCAGGATTGTGATCTAGGAATCATTCCCTTTCCATTGCTGTGCCTAACTTTGATGATGAGATGGCTGAAATTTCAGGATTGTGATCTAGGAATCATTCCCTTTCCATTGCTGTGCCTAACTTTGAATAAGACCAATTTTACAACAAGTTATGGGCAAAAATCCAAGTTCAAACTTTAAATGCGAATATCTCGCTTAATATGCGTCCTAGGGGCTTAAAAGTCGGCTCCCCAAGGGCAATTTTTGAACTCCAATATTTCTCGATCTAGACCACCTAGATGGCTGAAATTTCAGGATTGTGATCTAGGAATCATTCCCTTTCCATTGCTGTGCCTAACTTTGAATAAGACCAATTTTACAACAAGTTATGGGCAAAAATCCAAGTTCAAACTTAAAATGCGAATATCTCGCTTAATATGCGTCCTAGGGGCTTAAAAGTCTGCTCCCATAGGGCAATTTTTGAACTCCAATATTTCTCGATCTAGACCACCTAGATGGCTGAAATTTCAGGATTGTGATCTAGGAATCATTCCCTTTCCATTGCTGTGCCTAACTTTGAATAAGACCAATTTTACAACAAGTTATGGGCAAAAATCCAAGTTCAAACTTTAAATGCGAATATCTCGCTTAATATGCGTCCTAGGGCTTAAAAGTCGGCTCCCCAAGGGCAATTTTTGAACTCCAATATTTCTCGATCTAGACCACCTAGATGGCTGAAATTTCAGGATTGTGATCTAGGAATCATTCCCTTTCCATTGCTGTGCCTATCTTTGAATAAGACCAATTTTACAACAAGTTATGGGCAAAAATCCAAGTTCAAACTTAAAATGCGAATATCTCGCTTAATATGCGTCCTAGGGGCTTAAAAGTCTGCTCCCAAAGGGCAATTTTTGAACTCCAATATTTCTCGATCTAGACCACCTAGATGGCTGAAATTTCAGGATTGTGATCTAGGAATCATTCCCTTTCCATTGCTGTGCCTAACTTTGAATAAGACCAATTTTACAACAAGTTATGGGCAAAAATCCAAGTTCAAACTTTAAATGCGAATATCTCGCTTAATATGCGTCCTAGGGGCTTAAAAGTCGGCTCCCCAAGGGCAATTTTTGAACTCCAATATTTCTCGATCTAGACCACCTAGATGGCTGAAATTTCAGGATTGTGATCTAGGAATCATTCCCTTTCCATTGCTGTGCCTAACTTTGAATAAGACCAATTTTACAACAAGTTATGGGCAAAAATCCAAGTTCAAA
>CAKKTC010000312.1:0-29799 GCA_920104205.1 Eupeodes latifasciatus
AGATCACAATCCTGAAATTTCAGCCCTCTAGGTGGTCTAGATCGAGAAATAATGGAGTTTAAAAATTGCCCTCTGGGTGCCGACTTTTAGGCCTGTTAGACGCATATTAAGCGAGATATTCGCATTTTAAGTTTGAACATGGATTTTTGCCCATAACTTGTTGTAAAATTGGTCTTATTCAAAGATAGGCATAGCAATGGAAAGGGAAGGATTTCTTGATCACAATCCTGAAATTTCAGCCCTCTAGGTGGTCTAGATCGAGCAATAATGAAGTTCAAAAATTGTCCTCTAGGTGCCGACTTTTAACCCTATTAGACGCATATTAAGCGAGATATTCGCATTTTACTTTTGAACATGGATTTTTGCCCGTAACTTGTTGTAAAATTGAAGATAAGCACAGCAATGGAAAGGGAAGGATTCCTAGATCACAATCCTGAAATTTCAGCCCTCTAGATGGTCTAGATCGAGAAATAATGGAGTTCAAAAATTGCCCTATAGGTGCCGACTTTTAACCCTATTAGACGCATACTAAGCGAGATATTCGCATTTTAAGTTTGAACATGGATGTTTGCCCATAACCTGTTGTAAAATTGGTCTTATTCAAAGATAGGCATAGCAATTAAAAGGGAAGGATTCCTAGATCACAATCCTGAAATTTCAGCTCTCTAGGTGGTCTAGATCGAGAAATAATGGAGTTCAAAAATTGCCCTCTAGGTGCCGACTTTTAACCCTATTAGACGCATATTAAGCGAGTTATTCGCATTTTAAGTTTGAACATGGATTTTTGCCCATAACTTGTTGTAAAATTGGTCTTATTCAAAGATAGGCACAGCAATGGAAAGGGAAGGATTCCTAGATCTCAATCCTGAAATTTCAGTCCTCTAGGTGGTCTAGATCGAGAAATAATGGAGTTCAAAAATTGCCCTCTGGGTGCCGACTTTTAGGCCTGTTAGACGCATATTAAGCGAGATGTTCGCATTTTAAGTTTGAACATGGATTTTTGCCCATAACTTGTTGTAAAATTTGTCTTATTCAAAGATAAGCACAGCAATAGAAAGGGAATGTTTCCTAGATCACAATCCTGAAATTTCAGCGCTCTAGGTGGTCTAGATCGAGAAATAATGGAGTTCAAAAATTGCCCTCTGGGTGCCGACTTTTAGGCCTGTTAGACGCATATTAAGCGAGATATTCGCATTTTAAGTTTGAACATGGCTTTTTGCCCATAACTTGTTGTAAAATTGGTCTTTTTCAAAGATAGGCATAGCAATGGAAAGGGAATGATTTCTAGATCACAATCCTGAAATTTCAGCCCTCTAGGTGGTCTAGATCGAGAAATAATGGAGTTCAAAAATTGCCCTCTGGGTGCCGACTTTTAGGCCTGTTAGACGCATATTAAGCGAGATATTCGCATTTTAAGTTTGAACATGGATTTTTGCCCATAACTTTTTGTTAAATTGGTCTTATTCAATGATAGGCACAGCAATGGAAAGGGTAGGATTCCTAGATGACAATCCTGAAATTTCAGCCCTCTAGGTGGTCTAGATCGAGAAATAATGGAGTTCAAAAATTGCCCTCTAGGTGCCGACTTTTAACCCTATTAGACGCATATTAAGCGAGTTATTCGCATTTTAAGTTTGAACATGGAATTTTGCCCATAACTTGTTGTAAAATTGGTCTTATTCAAAGATAGGCATAGCAATGGAAAGGGAAGGATTCCTAGATCACAATCCTGAAATTTCAGCCCTCTAGGTGGTCTAGGTCAAGAAATAATGGAATTCAAAAATTACCCTCTAGGTGCCGACTTTTAGGCCTGTTAGACGCATATTAAGCGAGTTATTCGCATTTTAAGTTTGAACATGGAATTTTGCCCATAACTTGTTGTAAAATTGGTCTTATTCAAAGATAAGCACAGCAATGGAAAGGGAAGGTTTCCTAGATCACAATCCTGAAATTTCAGCGCTCTAGGTGGTCTAGATCGAGAAATAATGGAGTTCAAAAATTGCCCTCTGGGTGCCGACTTTTAGGCCTGTTAGACGCATATTAAGCGAGATATTCGCATTTTAAGTTTGAACATGGCTTTTTGCCCATAACTTGTTGTAAAATTGGTCTTATTCAAAGATAAGCACAGCAATGGAAAGGAAAGGTTTCCTAGATCACAGTCCTAAAATTTCAGCCCTCTAGGTGGTCTTGATCGAGAAATAATGGAGTTCAAAAATTGCCCTCTAGGTGCCGACTTTTAACCCTATTAGACGCATATTAAGCGAGATATTCGCATTTTAAGTTTGAACATGGAATTTTGCCCATAACTTGTTGTAAAATTGGTCTTATTCAAAGATAGGCATAGCAATTAAAATGGAAGGATTCCTAGATCACAATCCTGAAATTTCAGCCCTCTAGGTGGTCTAGATCGAGAAATAATGGAGTTTAAAAATTGCCCTCTGGGTGCCGACTTTTAGGCCTGTTAGACGCATATTAAGCGAGATATTCGCATTTTAAGTTTGAACATGGATTTTTGCCCATAACTTGTTTTAAAATTGGTCTTATTCAAAGATAAGCACAGCAATGGAAAGGGAAGGTTTCCTAGATCACAGTCCTGAAATTTCAGCCCTCTAGGTGGTCTAGATCGAGAAATAATGGAGTTCAAAAATTGCCCTCTGGGTGCCGACTTTTAGGCCTGTTAGACGCATATTAAGCGAGATATTTGCATTTTAAGTTTGAACATGGATTTTTGCCCATAACTTGTTGTAAAATTGGTCTTATTCAAAGATAGGCATAGCAATGGAAAGGGAAGGATTTCTAGATCACAATCCTGAAATTTCAGCCCTCTAGGTGGTCTAGATCGAGCAATAATGAAGTTCAAAAATTGTCCTCTAGGTGCCGACTTTTAACCCTATTAGACGCATATTAAGCGAGATATTCGCATTTTAATTTTTAACATGGATTTTTGCCCGTAACTTGTTGTAAAATTGAAGATAAGCACAGCAATGGAAAGGGAAGGATTCCTAGATCACAGTCCTGAAATTTCAGCCCTCTAGATGGTCTAGATCGAGAAATAATGGAGTTCAAAAATTGCCCTATAGGTGCCGACTTTTAACCCCATTAGACGCATACTAAGCGAGATATTCGCATTTTAAGTTTGAACATGGATTTTTGCCCATAACCTGTTGTAAAATTGGTCTTATTTAAAGATAGGCATAGCAATTAAAAGGGAAGGATTCCTAGATCACAATCCTGAAATTTCAGCTCTCTAGGTGGTCTAGATCGAGAAATAATGGAGTTCAAAAATTGCCCTCTAGGTGCTGACTTTTAACCCTATTAGACGCATATTAAGCGAGTTATTCGCATTTTAAGTTTGAACATGGATTTTTGCCCATAACTTGTTGTAAAATTGGTCTTATTCAAAGATAGGCACAGCAATGGAAAGGGAAGGATTCCTAAATCACAATCCTGAAATTTCAGCCCTCTAGGTGGTCTAGATCGAGAAATAATGGAGTTCAAAAATTGCCCTCTGGGTGCCGACTTTTAGGCCTGTTAGACGCATATTAAGCGAGATATTCGCATTTTAAGTTTGAACATGGATTTTTGCCCATAACTTGTTGTAAAATTTGTCTTATTCAAAGATAAGCACAGCAATAGAAAGGGAATGTTTCCTAGATCACAATCCTGAAATTTCAGCGCTCTAGGTGGTCTAGATCGAGAAATAATGGAGTTCAAAAATTGCCCTCTGGGTGCTGACTTTTAGGCCTGTTAGACGCATATTAAGCGAGATATTCGCATTTTAAGTTTGAACATGGATTTTTGCCCATAACTTGTTGTTAAATTG
The DNA here is from genome assembly GCA_920104205.1 of Eupeodes latifasciatus. Classification (NCBI taxonomy): domain Eukaryota; kingdom Metazoa; phylum Arthropoda; class Insecta; order Diptera; family Syrphidae; genus Eupeodes; species Eupeodes latifasciatus. The sequence continues at coordinate 3,824 of CAKKTC010000312.1, forward strand.
GTCTTATTCAATGATAGGCACAGCAATGGAAAGGGTAGGATTCCTAGATGACAATCCTGAAATTTCAGCCCTCTAGGTGGTCTAGATCGAGAAATAATGGAGTTCAAAAATTGCCCTCTAGGTGCCGACTTTTAACCCTATTAGACGCATATTAAGCGAGTTATTCGCATTTTAAGTTTGAACATGGAATTTTGCCCATAACTTGTTGTAAAATTGGTCTTATTCAAAGATAGGCATAGCAATGGAAAGGGAAGGATTCCTAGATCACAATCCTGAAATTTCAGCCCTCTAGGTGGTCTAGGTCAAGAAATAATGGAATTCAAAAATTACCCTCTAGGTGCCGACTTTTAGGCCTGTTAGACGCATATTAAGCGAGATATTCGCATTTTAAGTTTGAACATGGAATTTTGCCCATAACTTGTTGTAAAATTGGTCTTATTCAAAGATAAGCACAGCAATGGAAAGGGAAGGTTTCCTAGATCACAGTCCTGAAATTTCAGCCCTCTAGGTGGTCTAGATCGAAAAATAATGCAGTTCAAAAATTTCCCTCTAGGTGCTGACTTTTAACCCTATTAGACGCATATTAAGCGAGTTATTCGCATTTTAAGTTTGAACATGGAATTTTGCCCATAACTTGTTGTAAAATTGGTCTTATTCAAAGATAAGCACAGCAATGGAAAGGGAAGGTTTCCTAGATCACAGTCCTGAAATTTCAGCCCTCTAGGTGGTCTAGATCGAGAAATAATGGAGTTCAAAAATTGCCCTCTAGGTGCCGACTTTTAACCCTATTACACTCATATTAAGCGAGATATTCGCATTTTAAGTTTGAACATGGATTTTTGCCCATAACTTGTTGTAAAATTGGTCTTATTCAAAGATAAGCACAGCAATGGAAAGGGAAGGTTTCCTAGATCACAGTCCTGAAATTTCAGCCCTCTAGGTGGTCTAGATCGAGAAATAATGGAGTTCAAAAATTGCCCTCTAGGTGCCGACTTTTAACCCTATTAGACGCATATTAAGCGAGATATTCGCATTTTAAGTTTGAACATGGATTTTTGCCCATAACTTGTTGTAAAATTGGTCTTATTCAATGATAGGAACAGCAATGGAAAGGGTAGGATTCCTAGATGACAATCCTGAAATTTCAGCCCTCTAGGTGGTCTAGATCGAGAAATAATGGAGTTCAAAAATTGCCCTCTAGGTGCCGTTTTTTAACCCTATTACTTGTTGTAAAATTGGTCTTATTCAAAGATAAGCACAGCAGTTTGAACATGGATTTTTGCCCATAACTTGTTGTTAAATTGGTCTTATTCAATGATAGGCACAGCAATGGAAAGGGAAGGATTCCTAGATCACAATCCTGAAATTTCAGCCCTCTAGGTGGTCTAGATCGAGAAATAATGGAGTTCAAAAATTGCCCTCTAAGCGCCGACTGTTAACCCTATTAGACGCATATTAAGCGAGTTATTCGCATTTTAAGTTTGAACATGGAATTTTGCCCATAACTTGTTGTGATAATAAGATAATATGAAAGCTAGCGAGTAGACGTCTCTCTTTATCTGGAAATTTGTGAACCTTGTAAACGATCGTATAATCATTAATTAAAGACTGTGTTACTTTCAAAACGTGAATTAAAATAAATCCTACAAAATAGCCATCACAATTTAAAGTGCAAATTGTATTTAAAAGCTTAAAAAGACAAAATTATATTCGTCTATTTTCCTACTCAAAAATTCATATTAAATCAATCATAAAAACATACCGTGCCAATTCCGAATTGTTTTCTTTGTGCTCACCCTTAAACCCTTTGTTTTGTGTGCTCTCTTTGGTCACCATGTTTTCTTCCCCACCATCTAAACGCACCGGTTGTGGATCTGTACCGCACACTAACAAAGATTCGTCACTAAAAAACTCCCTGTCACCGACGCGCAAAATTGCTTCAATGCCCATCGAGGACAATAACAAAACATGGGAAGAGAAATTGGACGAAAAACTACAAAAACAAAGTGAGTTAATTATCTTTTTACTTGCCACACAAATGTCTCAGAGTGAAGCAAATATAAAACAGAAAATTGATATTGAGATAAGTGAAATAAAGAAAAACATTTGCGACATAAATAAAAAAGTTAATACTATGGAAAATTCACTGTAAAACACTAATTCTGATATGCAAGCCATGAAATCCGAACTAATCTCTGCAAAAAAATCACTTGCCCTTGTTAAAAACGAATTATCCGGCGTTAAAGCAGAGCTTACTAATAAAACCACTGAATTAACACAACTAAAAAACGATTTCGATATTGCTTCCCACGATCTACAGATAATAAAAAGCTCACTTCATTCACAAGAAAATCGGCAGGTAGCTTGTGATGCATTTTTATTCGGTATACCGCACTCGCCCGAAGAAGATTTGAACATGATCTTTAACACACTTTGTAATGCCATCAACATTAATCCACCGAACTTGCAGGGTATTTTTCGCACTCGGGCCAAAACCTCTTCAAATGACACAGCAATCATGATCAAATTCTTCTCAGCCTACGATCGAAATTACATTTTAACCAAAATAGCGGCCTTTCGTAAAATACATAACCGACAACTTTGTTTACGCGATGCTGGTTTCTCATCTGATGTTGTGATCTATATACCGGAAAGCTTATCTCCACAAAACAAACAGCTGTTACAACGCGCTTTAGAAATGAAAAAATGTAAACAACTTGCATCAGTTCATACTGCGAGAGGATGTGTTTATGTTAAATGTCATCAAACTGACTCAGCTGTTCTTATTGATTGCATCAACAAGTTGGAAGGAGTTGCCAGATTAAATAATGAAAATACATAATTTATATTAAAATCTCTACAAACTTTATTATTTATATTAATTAATTTTTCTCTCTCATTTTGTTTGTATTTCTTTTTTCTATCTCTTAAATTTTTAAATTTCTAATTTATATATCTATTATTTATTAATTATTAATCTAATTATCTAATTTATTATTTATTTTTCAATTTTTTTTTCTCTCTTCTTTTTGTAACTATAACTAAAGAAAAAAATTAAAAACAAGGAAAAACAGGAAAAATTTTTTGATTCCTCTATATTGCTATTTATGTGAGTAATTGTTGTTTTTGGTTTTTTGTTTTGCATCGTTCCTTTCTCTTAGTGTTTCTTTTATTTCTCTTTTCTTACCTTTTCATCTCGAACATGGATGGAAGTGAGGCTTTGCGTGCAATGGTAAGGGTTTTGAGTTCTCAAAAGAATGGTCTTAAAGTTTGCCACATTAATGCTCAAAGCTTAATGCCTAAAATTGATGAATTTCGTGATCTGTTTGAGGGTTCCAACCTTGATGTCATATGCGTTACAGAAACCTGGCTAGTTGATTGATTAAGTGATAAATTGTGTTGCTTAAAAGGTTATAAAATCTTTCGGTTGGACAGGAAAGGTCGAGTTGGGGGTGGTGTTGCAATTTATGTAAGGAATGAGATCAAGTGCAAGATAAGGTGCACCTCTAAAGCGGATAATGCGATAGAATATATTTTCATTGAAATTTTAGGTGAGGGAGATAAACTTTTACTGGGAAATGTGTATAGGCCAAATAGAAATATAAATTTTTTTCCTCTTGTTACATTGTTGGAAGAAGTCTCCTTATACTGTCCCAACATAATTGTATGCGGAGATTTCAACTGTAACATATTGATAGATCAATCACTACTCAACGCAATGAGTTCATTACAGTTAAGTGCTGTTAATACCATCAACCCAACGCACTTTTCTAACCATCTTCCAACGTTACTTGATATTTTTTGGGTGAGCAGTTTGGAAAAAGTGAAACTGTATGATCAGCTTTCAGCTTCTGCTTTCTCAAAGCATGATTTAATATTTATGACTTTCGATTACAATGTAACCTTGATAGTTCAGACCATACAATACAGGGCTTTTGGCATGATTGACAATATTGCTTTGGAAGAACATTTGAGAAGTATTAACTGGGACACAATTTATTATCTACCATCGTCGGATGAACAAATTCAATTCTTCAATGAATGTACCCTTACGCTTTTTAACAGACATGTTCCACTGTTAACAAAAAGTTGTACACCTGACATAAAACCATGGTTTTCACACCATATTCGCTCTCTAATGCTAGATCGAGACAATGCATACAGACGCTGGAAACGTTTTCGTTTAAATGATCACCTCTGCACCTACCGCTCACTTCGGAATCAAGTCGTTCAAGCAATACGATCGAAAAAACGCCAAATATACTCCTCCCGATTAAATGCTTCGTTGACCGGACGACAATTATGGACCAATCTCCGACAAATAGGTGTTGCTAAAAGCAAAAATTCTTGTGTCAATGATTTTGATTGCAATGAACTCAACAGAAAATTTATTTCGCTTCCAGCACCTCCTTTAGCTACGGCTCGCCTTCCAGAGGTTCCTATAAACAACGCGTTAAATAACTTTCATTTTACATTTAGATCGGTCGATAGCGCTGAAGTAGTTGCCAGTATTTTGTCAATTAAATCTAATGCCTTTGGACTTGATGAGATGTATCCAAAATTTCTTAAGCTGATATTACCATTGGTCTTACCCTTCGTAACATACATCTTTAACACTATTTTAACTACGGGTAAATATCCGAATCAATGGAAAAAAGCAAAGATCATACCAATTCCCAAAAACTCTCAAAGTGATGATTTCAGACCAATTGCAATTTTACCTTTCTTGTCCAAAGTTTTTGAAAAAATTTTGCAAAATCAAATGACTACATATCTCAATTCTACAAACTTACTGGCACCTAAGCAATCCGGTTTTCGGAAAGGTCACAGTTGTATCACAGCTTTACTCAAAGTAACGGAGGATTTGCGACAAGATCTAGATAAAGGTAAAATTATTTTTTTAGTATTGTTAGATTTTTCGAAGGCATTCGATATGGTCGACCATTCAGTTTTATGCCATAAGCTTTTCCATCAGTTTAATTTTTCATCCTGTGCTGTGAAGCTTTTGCGTTCCTACTTAACAGATCGAATGCAAGCCGTTCAATTGAACAATAGTCTGTCCGACCTCCTCCCAATCTCTCGCGGTGTTCCACAAGGTTCGATTCTAGGTCCTCTATTATTCTCACTCTATGTAAACGAATTACCATCAGTGGTAAAATATAGTTCAATCCACATGTATGCTGATGATGTACAAATGCATTTGAGTTGCCCGTTAGGGCTTATAGAAGACGGCGTGAGCCGTCTCAATGAAGATCTTGACCAAATCGCATGTTGGTCGAAGAAAAATGGTCTCTTATTAAATCCTAAGAAATCTGTAAGTCTTGTGATTTCAAAGAAAGTTGTTGACCTTTCTTGCTTTCCTCCAGTGCTTCTACAGAACTCTTCAATCGAATATGTTGAAACTGCTAAAAATCTAGGTATGGTGTTTAACCGAACTTTAACCTGGAACAATCACATAAATATTGCTGTGGGTAAAACATATGGCATTCTTCGAACCATGTGGGCCACACAATCCTTTACGCCCTTAAGAGTGCGGATGTTATTAGCAAGAACGCTGGTTTTGCCTACACTTATTTATGGTTGCGAGATTTATTCGCATTGCGATTCCGTCAGCAAAAGAAAACTAAAGGTAGCCTTTAACAGCCTGGTACGTTATATTTACCGCTTAAGAAGATATGACAGTGTATCCAATTTTTCCAAAAACCTGTTAAATATGACTTTCCTAAAGTACCGAGCATTAAACTTACTCTCAAAGATACTCCTTAATCGTGAACCCCAATATCTCAGTGATATAATAACTAGGTCAACCTCGCATAGGACGCGAATGCTTACCCACCCGCGCTATGCCTCTCTCACATCCGAGCGTCAGTTTTTTGTATATTCAATTACACTATGGAATTCTCTTCCACGAAACATAAGAGAAATAGACGATGCTTTGAAGCTACAGAGCAAAATTAAGCTTCACTTTTCACAACGATAAAATCTTCATTTTCATACAATGATAACAAGTTTATTGTTTTTCCCTCTTTTCCTTCTTTTTCGTTTGTTTTTCTTTCTTTCTTGTTTTAATTTTTGTTTTTAAATTTTTTTTTTTTTTGGTTTGTAAACATTTTTTTTTTCTTTATATGTATGCATCTAAGTAACAAAATTGTCAAACCCTAGCTTTCATAAAATGTTTAACTGTAGCCTGTGCCTAAATTATAAGACAATACGTCTTAATGTGTATAGGTTTTTCATGAAATAAATAAATAAATTAAAATTAGTCTTATTCAAAGATAGGCACAGCAATGGAAAGGGAATGATTCCTAGATCACAATCCTGAAATTTCAGCCCTCTAGGTGGTCTAGATCGAGAAATAATGGAGTTCAAAAATTGCCCTCTAGGTGCCGACTTTTAACCCTATTACTTGTTGTTAAATTGGTCTTATTCAATGATAGGCACAGCAATGGAAAGGGAAGGATTCCTAGATCACAATCCTGAAATTTCAGCCCTCTAGGTGGTCTAGATCGAGAAATAATGGAGTTCAAAAATTGCCCTCTGGGTGCCGACTTTTAGGCCTGTTAGACGCATATTAAGCGAGATATTCGCATTTTAAGTTTGAAAATGGAATTTTGCCCATAACTTGTTGTAAAATTGGTCTTATTCAAAGATAGGCACAGCAATGGAAAGGGAATGATTCCTAGATCACAATCCTGAAATAGCAGCCCTCTAGGTGGTCTAGATCGAGAAATAATGGAGTTCAAAAATTGCCCTCTGGGTGCCGACTTTTAGGCCTGTTAGACGCATATTAAGCGAGATATTCCCATTTTAAGTTTGAACATAGATTTTTGCTCATAACTTGTTGTTAAATTGGTCTTATTCAATGATAGGCACAGCAATGGAAAGGGTAGGATTCCTAGATCACAATCCTGAAATTTCAGCCATCTAGGTGGTCTACATCGAGAAATAATGGAGTTCAAAAATTGCCCTCTAGGTGCCGAATTTTAACCCTATTAGACGCATATTAAGCGAGTTATTCGCATTTTAAGTTTGAACATGGAATTTTGCCCATAACTTGTTGTAAAATTGGTCTTATTCAAAGATAGGCACAGCAATGGAAAGGGAATGATTCCTAGATCACAATCCTGAAATTTCAGCCCTCTGGGTGGTCTAGATCGGGAAATAATGGAGTTCAAAAATTGCCCTCTGGGTGCCGACTTTTAGGCCTGTTAGACGCATATTAAGCGAGATATTCGCATTTTAAGTTTGAACATGGATTTTTGCCCATAACTTGTTGTTAAATTGGTCTTATTCAATGATAGGCACAGCAATGGGTAGGATTCCTAGATCACAATCCTGAAATTTCAGCCCTCTAGGTGGTCTAGATCGAGAAATAATGGAGTTCAAAAATTGCCCTCTAAGTGCCGACTTTTAACCCTATTAGACGCATATTAAGCGAGTTATTCGCATTTTAAGTTTGAACATGGAATTTTGCCCATAACTTGTTGTAAAATTGGTCTTATTCAAAGATAGGCACAGCAATGGAAAGGGAATGATTCCTAGATCACAATCCTGAAATTTCAGCCCTCTAGGTGGTCTAGATCGAGAAATAATGGAGTTCAAAAATTGCCCTCTAGGTGCCGACTTTTAACCCTATTACTTCTTGTTAAATTGGTCTTATTCAATGATAGGCACAGCAATGGAAAGGGAAGGATTCCTAGATCACAATCCTGAAATTTCAGCCCTCTAGGTGGTCTAGATCGAGAAATAATGGAGTTCAAAAATTGCCCTCTGGGTGCCGACTTTTAGGCCTGTTAGACGCATATTAAGCGAGATATTCGCATTTTAAGTTTGAAAATGGATTTTTGCCCATAACTTGTTGTAAAATTGGTCTTATTCAAAGATAGGCACAGCAATGGAAAGGGAATGATTCCTAGATCACAATCCTGAAATAGCAGCCCTCTAGGTGGTCTAGATCGAGAAATAATGGAGTTCAAAAATTGCCCTCTGGGTGCCGACTTTTAGGCCTGTTAGACGCATATTAAGCGAGATATTCGCATTTTAAGTTTGAACATGGATTTTTGCCCATAACTTGTTGTTAAATTGGTCTTATTCAATGATAGGCACAGCAATGGAAAGGGTAGGATTCCTAGATCACAATCCTGAAATTTCAGCCCTCTAGGTGGTCTAGATCGAGAAATAATGGAGTTCAAAAATTGCCCTCTAAGTGCCGACTTTTAACCCTATTAGACGCATATTAAGCGAGTTATTCGCATTTTAAGTTTGAACATGGAATTTTGCCCATAACTTGTTGTAAAATTGGTCTTATTCAAAGATAGGCACAGCAATGGAAAGGGAATGATTCCTAGATCACAATCCTGAAATTTCAGCCCTCTAGGTGGTCTAGATCGAGAAATAATGGAGTTCAAAAATTGCCCTCTAGGTGCCGACTTTTAACCCTATTACTTTTTGTGAAATTGGTCTTATTCAAAGATAAGCACAGCAATGGAAAGGGAAGGTTTCCTAGATCACAGTCCTCAAATTTCAGCCCTCTAGGTGGTCTAGATCGAGAAATAATGGAGTTCAAAAATTGCCCTCTGGGTGCCGACTTTTAGGCCTGTTAGACGCATATTAAGCGAGATATTCGCATTTTAAGTTTGAACATGGATTTTTGCCCATAACTTGTTGTTAAATTGGTCTTATTCAAAGATAGGCATAGCAATGGAAAGGGAAGGATTTCTAGATCACAATCCTGAAATTTCAGCCCTCTAGGTGGTCTAGATCGAGAAATAATGGAGTTCAAAAATTGCCCTCTGCGTGCCGACTTTTATGCCTGTTAGACGCATATTAAGCGAGATATTCGCATTTTAAGTTTGAACATGGATTTTTGCCCATAACTTGTTGTTAAATTGGTCTTATTCAATGATAGGCACTGCAATGGAAAGGGTAGGATTCCTAGATCACAATCCTGAAATTTCAGCCCTCTAGGTGGTCTAGATCGAGAAATAATGGAGTTCAAAAATTGCCCTCTGGGTGCCGACTTTTAGGCCTGTTAGACGCATATTAAGCGAGATATTCGCATTTTAAGTTTGAAAATGGAATTTTGGCCATAACTTGTTGTAAAATTGGTCTTATTCAAAGATAGGCACAGCAATGGAAAGGGAATGATTCCTAGATCACAATGCTGAAATAGCAGCCCTCTAGGTGGTCTAGATCGAGAAATAATGGAGTTCAAAAATTGCCCTCTGTGTGCCGACTTTTAGGCCTGTTAGACGCATATTAAGCGAGATATTCGCATTTTAAGTTTGAACATAGATTTTTGCTCATAACTTGTTGTTAAATTGGTCTTATTCAATGATAGGCACAGCAATGGAAAGGGTAGGATTCCTAGATCACAATCCTGAAATTTTAGCCATCTAGGTGGTCTACATCGAGAAATAATGGAGTTCAAAAATTGCCCTCTAGGTGCCGAATTTTAACCCTATTAGACGCATATTAAGCGAGTTATTCGCATTTTAAGTTTGAACATGGAATTTTGCCCATAACTTGTTGTAAAATTGGTCTTATTCAAAGATAAGAATAGCAATGGAAAGAGAAGGATTCCTAGATCACAATCCTGAAATTTCAGCCCTCTAGGTGGTCTAGATCGAGAAATAATGGAGTTCAAAAATTGCCCTCTGGATGCCGACTTTTAGGCATGATCGCCGCATATTAAGCGAGATATTCGCATTTTAAGTTTGAACATGGATTTTTGTCCATAACTTGTTGTAAAATTGGTCTTATTCAAAGATAGGCATAGCAATGGAAAGGGAAGGATTTCTAGATCACAATCCTGAAATTTCAGCCCTCTAGGTGGTCTAGATCGAGAAATAATGGAGTTCAAAAATTGCCCTCTGGGTGCCGACTTTTAGGCCTGTTAGACGCATATTAAGCGAGATATTCGCATTTTAAGTTTGAACATGGATTTTTGCCCATAACTTGTTGTTAAATTGGTCTTATTCAATGATAGGCACAGCAATGGAAAGGGTAGGATTCCTAGATCACAATCCTGAAATTTCAGCCCTCTAGGTGGTCTAGATCGAGAAATAATGGAGTTCAAAAATTGCCCTCTAAGTGCCGACTTTTAACCCTATTAGACGCATATTAAGCGAGTTGTTCGCATTTTAAGTTTGAACATGGAATTTTGCCCATAACTTGTTGTAAAATTGGTCTTATTCAAAGATAGGCACAGCAATGGAAAGGGAATGATTCCTAGATCACAATCCTGAAATTTCAGCGCTCTAGGTGGTCTAGATAGAGAAATAATGGAGTTCAAAAATTGTCCTCTAGGTGCCGACTTTTAACCCTATTAGACGCATATTAAGCGAGATATTCGCATTTTAAGTTTGAACATGGATTTTTGCCCATATTTTGTTGTTAAATTGGTCTTATTCAAAGATAGGTACATCAATGGAAAGGGAAGGATTCCGAGATCACAATCCTGAAATTTCAGCCCTCTAGGTGGTCTAGATCGAGAAATAATGGAGTTCAAAATTGCCCTCTAGGTGCCGACTTTTAACCCTATTGGACGCATATTAAGCGAGTTATTCGCATTTTAAGTTTGAACATGGAATTTTGCCCATAACTTGTTGTTAAATTGGTCTTATTCAATGATAAGCACAGCAATAGAAAGGGAATGTTTCCTAGATCACAATCCTGAAATTTCAGCGCTCTAGGTGGTCTAGATCGAGAAATAATGGAGTTCAAAAATTGCCCTCTGGGTGCCGACTTTTAGGCCTGTTAGACGCATATTAAGCGAGATATTCGCATTTTAAGTTTGAACATGGATTTTTGCCCATAACTTGTTGTAAAATTTGTCTTATTCAAAGATAAGCACAGCAATAGAAAGGGAATGTTTCCTAGATCACAATCCTGAAATTTCAGCGCTCTAGGTGGTCTAGATCGAGAAATAATGGAGTTCAAAAATTGCCCTCTGGGTGCCGACTTTTAGGCCTGTTAGACGCATATTAAGCGAGATATTCGCATTTTAAGTTTGAACATGGCTTTTTGCCCATAACTTGTTGTAAAATTGGTCTTATTCAAAGATAAGCACAGCAATGGAAAGGGAAGGTTTCCTAGATCACAGTCCTGAAATTTCAGCCCTCTAGGTGGTCTAGATCGAGAAATAATGGAGTTCAAAAATTGCCCTTTAAGTGCCGACTTTTAACCCTATTAGACGCATATTAAGCGAGTTATTCGCATTTTAAGTTTGAACATGGAATTTTGCCCATAACTTGTTGTAAAATTGGTCTTATTCAAAGATAGGCATAGCAATTAAAATGGAAGGATTCCTAGATCACAATCCTGAAATTTCAGCCCTCTAGGTGGTCTAGATCGAGAAATAATGGAGTTTAAAAATTGCCCTCTGGGTGCCGACTTTTAGGCCTGTTAGACGCATATTAAGCGAGATATTCGCATTTTAAGTTTGAACATGGATTTTTGCCCATAACTTGTTTTAAAATTGGTCTTATTCAAAGATAAGCACAGCAATGGAAAGGGAAGGTTTCCTAGATCACAGTCCTGAAATTTCAGCCCTCTAGGTGGTCTAGATCGAGAAATAATGGAGTTCAAAAATTGCCCTCTGGGTGCCGACTTTTAGGCCTGTTAGACGCATATTAAGCGAGATATTCGCATTTTAAGTTTGAACATGGATTTTTGCCCATAACTTGTTGTAAAATTGGTCTTATTCAAAGATAGGCATAGCAATGGAAAGGGAAGGATTTCTAGATCACAATCCTGAAATTTCAGCCCTCTAGGTGGTCTAGATCGAGCAATAATGAAGTTCAAAAATTGTCCTCTAGGTGCCGACTTTTAACCCTATTAGACGCATATTAAGCGAGATATTCGCATTTTACTTTTGAACATGGATTTTTGCCCGTAACTTGTTGTAAAATTGAAGATAAGCACAGCAATGGAAAGGGAAGGATTCCTAGATCACAATCCTGCAATTTCAGCCCTCTAGATGGTCTAGATCGAGAAATAATGGAGTTCAAAAATTGCCCTATAGGTGCCGACTTTTAGCCCCATTAGACGCATACTAAGCGAGATATTCGCATTTTAAGTTTGAACATGGATTTTTGCCCATAACCTGTTGTAAAATTGGTCTTATTAAAAGATAGGCATAGCAATTAAAAGGGAAGGATTCCTAGATCACAATCCTGAAATTTCAGCTCTCTAAGTGGTCTAGGTCAAGAAATAATGGAATTCAAAAATTACCCTCTAGGTGCCGACTTTTAGGCCTGTTAGACGCATATTAAGCGAGTTATTCGCATTTTAAGTTTGAACATGGATTTTTGCCCATAACTTGTTGTAAAATTGGTCTTATTCAAAGATAGGCACAGCAATGGAAAGGGAAGGATTCCTAGATCACAATCCTGAAATTTCAGCCCTCTAGGTGGTCTAGATCGAGAAATAATGGAGTTCAAAAATTGCCCTCTGGGTGCCGACTTTTAGGCCTGTTAGACGCATATTAAGCGAGATATTCGCATTTTAAGTTTGAACATGGATTTTTGCCCATAACTTGTTGTAAAATTTGTCTTATTCAAAGATAAGCACAGCAATAGAAAGGGAATGTTTCCTAGATCACAATCCTGAAATTTCAGCGCTCTAGGTGGTCTAGATCGAGAAATAATGGAGTTCAAAAATTGCCCTCTGGGTGCCGACTTTTAGGCCTGTTAGACGCATATTAAGCGAGATATTCGCATTTTAAGTTTGAACATGGATTTTTGCCCATAACTTGTTGTTAAATTGGTCTTATTCAATGATAGGCACAGCAATGGAAAGGGTAGGATTCCTAGATGACAATCCTGAAATTTCAGCCCTCTAGGTGGTCTAGATCGAGAAATAATGGAGTTCAAAAATTGCCCTCTAGGTGCCGACTTTTAACCCTATTAGATGCATATTAAGCGAGTTATTCGCATTTTAAGTTTGAACATGGAATTTTGCCCATAACTTGTTGTAAAATTGGTCTTATTCAAAGATAGGCATAGCAATGGAAAGGGAAGGATTCCTAGATCACAATCCTGAAATTTCAGCCCTCTAGGTGGTCTAGGTCAAGAAATAATGGAATTCAAAAATTACCCTCTAGGTGCCGACTTTTAGGCCTGTTAGACGCATATTAAGCGAGTTATTCGCATTTTAAGTTTGAACATGGAATTTTGCCCATAACTTGTTGTAAAATTGGTCTTATTCAAAGATAAGCACAGCAATGGAAAGGGAAGGTTTCCTAGATCACAGTCCTGAAATTTCAGCCCTCTAGGTGGTCTAGATCGAAAAATAATGCAGTTCAAAAATTGCCCTCTAGGTGCTGACTTTTAACCCTATTAGACGCATATTAAGCGAGTTATTCGCATTTTAAGTTTGAACATGGAATTTTGCCCATAACTTGTTGTAAAATTGGTGTTATTCAAAGATAAGCACAGCAATGGAAAGGGAAGGTTTCCTAGATCACAGTCCTGAAATTTCAGCCCTCTAGGTGGTCTAGATCGAGAAATAATGGAGTTCAAAAATTGCCCTCTAGGTGCCGACTTTTAACCCTATTACACTCATATTAAGCGAGATATTCGCATTTTAAGTTTGAACATGGAATTTTGCCCATAACTTGTTGTAAAATTGGTCTTATTCAAAGATAAGCACAGCAATGGAAAGGGAAGGTTTCCTAGATCACAGTCCTGAAATTTCAGCCCTCTAGGTGGTCTAGATCGAGAAATAATGGAGTTCAAAAATTGCCCTCTAGGTGCCGACTTTTAACCCTATTAGACGCATATTAAGCGAGATATTCGCATTTTAAGTTTGAACATGGATTTTTGCCCATAACTTGTTGTTAAATTGGTCTTATTCAATGATAGGCACAGCAATGGAAAGGGTAGGATTCCTAGATCACAATCCTGAAATTTCAGCCCTCTAGGTGGTCTAGATCGAGAAATAATGGAGTTCAAAAATTGCCTCTGGGTGCCGACTTTTAGGCCTGTTAGACGCATATTAAGCGAGATATTCGAATTTTAAGTTTGAACATGGATTTTTGCCCATAACTTGTTGTTAAATTGGTCTTATTCAATGATAGGCACAGCAATGGAAAGGGAAGGATTCCTAGATCACAATCCTGAAATTTCAGCCCTCTAGGTGGTCAAGATCGAGAAATAATGGAGTTCGAAAATTGCCCTCTAAGTGCCGACTGTTAACCCTATTAGACGCATATTAAGCGAGTTATTCGCATTTTAAGTTTGAACATGGATTTTTGCCCATAAGTTGTTGTAAAATTGGTCTTATTCAAAGATAGGCATAGCAATGGAAAGGGAAGGATTTCTAGATCACAATCCTGAAATTTCAGCCCTCTAGGTGGTCTAGATCGAGAAATAATGGAGTTCAAAAATTGCCCTCGGGGTGCCGACTTTTAGGCCTGTTAGACGCATATTAAGCGAGATATTCGCATTTTAAGTTTGAACATGGATTTTTGCCCATAACTTGTTGTTAAATTGGTCTTATTCAATGATAGGCACAGCAATGGAAAGGGTAGGATTCCTAGATGACAATCCTGAAATTTCAGCCCTCTAGGTGGTCTAGATCGAGAAATAATGGAGTTCAAAAATTGCCCTCTAGGTGCCGACTTTTAGGCCTGTTAGACGCATATTAAGCGAGATATTCGCATTTTAAGTTTGAACATGGATTTTTGCCCATAACTTGTTGTAAAATTGGTCTTATTCAATGATAGGAACAGCAATGGAAAGGGTAGGATTCCTAGATCACAATCCTGAAATTTCAGCCCTCTAGGTGGTCTAGATCGAGAAATAATGGAGTTCAAAAATTGCCCTTTAAGTGCCGACTTTTAACCCTATTAGACGCATATTAAGCGAGTTATTCGCATTTTAAGTTTGAACATGGAATTTTGCCCATAACTTGTTGTAAAATTGGTCTTATTCAAAGATAGGCATAGCAATGGAAAGGGTAGGATTCCTAGATGACAATCCTGAAATTTTAGCCCTCTAGGTGGTCTAGATCGAGAAATAATGGAGTTCAAAAATTGCCCTCTAGGTGCCGTTTTTTAACCCTATTACTTGTTGTAAAATTGGTCTTATTCAAAGATAAGCACAGCAGTTTGAACATGGATTTTTGCCCATAACTTGTTGTTAAATTGGTCTTATTCAATGATAGGCATAGCAATGGAAAGGGAAGGATTTCTAGATCACAATACTGGAATTTCAGCCCTCTAGGTGGTCTAGATCGAGAAATAATGGAGTTCAAAAATTGCCCTCTAAGCGCCGACTGTTAACCCTATTAGACGCATATTAAGCGAGTTATTCGCATTTTAAGTTTGAACATGGAATTTTGCCCATAACTTGTTGTAAAATTGGTCTTATTCAAAGATAGGCACAGCAATGGAAAAGGAATGATTCCTAGATCACATTCCTGAAATTGCAGCCCTCTAGGTGGTCTAGATCGAGAAATAATGGAGTTCAAAAATTGCCCTCTGGGTGCCGACTTTTAGGCCTGTTAGACGCATATTAAGCGAGATATTCGCATTTTAAGTTTGAACATGGATTTTTGCCCATGACTTGTTGTTAAATTGGTCTTATTCAATGATAGGCACAGCAATGGAAAGGGTAGGATTCCTAGATCACAATCCTGAAATTTCAGCCCTCTAGGTGGTCTAGATCGAGAAATAATGGAGTTCAAAAATTGCCCTCTAGGTGCCGACTTTTAACCCTATTAGACGCATATTAAGCGAGTTATTCGCATTTTTAGTTTGAACATGGAATTTTGCCCATAACTTGTTGTAAAATTGGTCTTATTCAAAGATAGGCACACCAATGGAAAGGGAATGATTCCTAGATCACAATCGTGAAATTTCAGCACTCTAGGTGGTCTAGATCGAGAAATAATGGAGTTCAAAAATTGCCCTCTAGGTGCCGACTTTTAACCCTATTACTTGTTGTTAAATTGGTCTTATTCAAAGATAAGCACAGCAATGGAAAGGGAAGGATTCCTAGATCACAATCCTGAAATTTCAGCCCTCTAGGTGGTCTAGATCGAGAAATAATGGAGTTCAAAAATTGCCCTCTGGGTGCCGACTTTTAGGCCTGTTAGACGCATATTAAGCGAGATATTCGCATTTTAAGTTTGAACATGGAATTTTGCTCATAACTTGTTCTAAAATTGGTCTTATTCAAAGATAAGCACAGCAATGGAAAGGGAAGGATTTCTAGATCACTATCCTGAAATTTCAGCCCTCTAGGTGGTCTAGATCGAAAAATAATGGAGTTCAAAAATTGCCCTCGGGGTGCCGACTTTTAGGCCTGTTAGACGCATATTAAGCGAGATATTCGCATTTTAAGTTTGAACATGGATTTTTGCCCATAACTTGTTGTAAAATTGGTCTTATTCAATGATAGGAACAGCAATGGAAAGGGTAGGATTCCTAGATCACAATCCTGAAATTTCAGCCCTCTAGGTGGTCTAGATCGAGAAATAATGGAGTTCAAAAATTGCCCTCTGGGTGCCGACTTTTAGGCCTGTTAGACGCATATTAAGCGAGATATTCGCATTTTAAGTTTGAACATGGATTTTTGCCCATGACTTGTTGTTAAATTGGTCTTATTCAATGATAGGCACAGCAATGGAAAGGGTAGGATTCCTAGATCACAATCCTGAAATTTCAGCCCTCTAGGTGGTCTAGATCGAGAAATAATGGAGTTCAAAAATTGCCCTCTAAGTGCCGACTTTTAACCCTATTAGACGCATATTAAGCGAGTTATTCGCATTTTTAGTTTGAACATGGAATTTTGCCCATAACTTGTTGTAAAATTGGTCTTATTCAAAGATAGGCACACCAATGGAAAGGGAATGATTCCTAGATCACAATCGTGAAATTTCAGCACTCTAGGTGGTCTAGATCGAGAAATAATGGAGTTCAAAAATTGCCCTCTAGGTGCCGACTTTTAACCCTATTACTTGTTGTTAAATTGGTCTTATTCAAAGATAAGCACAGCAATGGAAAGGGAAGGATTCCTAGATGACAATCCTGAAATTTCAGCCCTCTAGGTGGTCTAGATCGAGAAATAATGGAGTTCAAAAATTGCCCTCTAGGTGCCGACTTTTAGGCCTGTTAGACGCATATTAAGCGAGATATTCGCATTTTAAGTTTGAACATGGATTTTTGCCCATAACTTGTTGTAAAATTGGTCTTATTCAATGATAGGAACAGCAATGGAAAGGGTAGGATTCCTAGATCACAATCCTGAAATTTCAGCCCTCTAGGTGGTCTAGATCGAGAAATAATGGAGTTCAAAAATTGCCCTTTAAGTGCCGACTTTTAACCCTATTAGACGCATATTAAGCGAGTTATTCGCATTTTAAGTTTGAACATGGAATTTTGCCCATAACTTGTTGTAAAATTGGTCTTATTCAAAGATAGGCATAGCAATGGAAAGGGTAGGATTCCTAGATGACAATCCTGAAATTTTAGCCCTCTAGGTGGTCTAGATCGAGAAATAATGGAGTTCAAAAATTGCCCTCTAGGTGCCGTTTTTTAACCCTATTACTTGTTGTAAAATTGGTCTTATTCAAAGATAAGCACAGCAGTTTGAACATGGATTTTTGCCCATAACTTGTTGTTAAATTGGTCTTATTCAATGATAGGCATAGCAATGGAAAGGGAAGGATTTCTAGATCACAATACTGGAATTTCAGCCCTCTAGGTGGTCTAGATCGAGAAATAATGGAGTTCAAAAATTGCCCTCTAAGCGCCGACTGTTAACCCTATTAGACGCATATTAAGCGAGTTATTCGCATTTTAAGTTTGAACATGGAATTTTGCCCATAACTTGTTGTAAAATTGGTCTTATTCAAAGATAGGCACAGCAATGGAAAAGGAATGATTCCTAGATCACATTCCTGAAATTGCAGCCCTCTAGGTGGTCTAGATCGAGAAATAATGGAGTTCAAAAATTGCCCTCTGGGTGCCGACTTTTAGGCCTGTTAGACGCATATTAAGCGAGATATTCGCATTTTAAGTTTGAACATGGATTTTTGCCCATGACTTGTTGTTAAATTGGTCTTATTCAATGATAGGCACAGCAATGGAAAGGGTAGGATTCCTAGATCACAATCCTGAAATTTCAGCCCTCTAGGTGGTCTAGATCGAGAAATAATGGAGTTCAAAAATTGCCCTCTAAGTGCCGACTTTTAACCCTATTAGACGCATATTAAGCGAGTTATTCGCATTTTTAGTTTGAACATGGAATTTTGCCCATAACTTGTTGTAAAATTGGTCTTATTCAAAGATAGGCACACCAATGGAAAGGGAATGATTCCTAGATCACAATCGTGAAATTTCAGCACTCTAGGTGGTCTAGATCGAGAAATAATGGAGTTCAAAAATTGCCCTCTAGGTGCCGACTTTTAACCCTATTACTTGTTGTTAAATTGGTCTTATTCAAAGATAAGCACAGCAATGGAAAGGGAAGGATTCCTAGATCACAATCCTGAAATTTCAGCCCTCTAGGTGGTCTAGATCGAGAAATAATGGAGTTCAAAAATTGCCCTCTGGGTGCCGACTTTTAGGCCTGTTAGACGCATATTAAGCGAGATAATCGCATTTTAAGTTTGAACATGGAATTTTGCTCATAACTTGTTGTAAAATTGGTCTTATTCAAAGATAAGCATAGCAATGGAAAGGGAAGGATTTCTAGATCACTATCCTGAAATTTCAGCCCTCTAGGTGGTCTAGATCGAAAAATAATGGAGTTCAAAAATTGCCCTCGGGGTGCCGACTTTTAGGCCTGTTAGACGCATATTAAGCGAGATATTCGCATTTTAAGTTTGAACATGGATTTTTGCCCATAACTTGTTGTAAAATTGGTCTTATTCAATGATAGGAACAGCAATGGAAAGGGTAGGATTCCTAGATCACAATCCTGAAATTTCAGCCCTCTAGGTGGTCTAGATCGAGAAATAATGGAGTTCAAAAATTGCCCTCTAAGCGCCGACTGTTAACCCTATTAGACGCATATTAAGCGAGTTATTCGCATTTTAAGTTTGAACATGGAATTTTGCCCATAACTTGTTGTGATAATAAGATAATATGAAAGCTAGCGAGTAGACGTCTCTCTTTATCTGGCAATTTGTGAACCTTGTAAACGATCGTATAATCATTAATTAAAGACTGTGTTACTTTCAAAACGTGAATTAAAATAAATCCTACAAAATAGCCATCACAATTTAAAGTGCAAATTGTATTTAAAAGCTTAAAAAGACAAAATTATATTCGTCTATTTTCCTACTCAAAAATTCATATTAAATCAATCATAAAAACATACCGTGCCAATTCCGAATTGTTTTCTTTGTGCTCACCCTTAAACCCTTTGTTTTGTGTGCTCTCTTTGGTCACCATGTTTTCTTCCCCACCATCTAAACGCACCGGTTGTGGATCTGTACCGCACACTAACAAAGATTCGTCACTAAAAAACTCCCTGTCACCGACGCGCAAAATTGCTTCAATGCCCATCGAGGACAATAACAAAACATGGGAAGAGAAATTGGACGAAAAACTACAAAAACAAAGTGAGTTAATTATCTTTTTACTTGCCACACAAATGTCTCAGAGTGAAGCAAATATAAAACAGAAAATTGATATTGAGATAAGTGAAATAAAGAAAAACATTTGCGACATAAATAAAAAAGTTAATACTATGGAAAATTCACTGTAAACACTAATTCTGATATGCAAGCCATGAAATCCGAACTAATCTCTGCACAAAAATCACTTGCCCTTGTTAAAAACGAATTATCCGGCGTTAAAGCAGAGCTTACTAATAAAACCACTGAATTAACACAACTAAAAAACGATTTCGATATTGCTTCCCACGATCTACAGATAATAAAAAGCTCACTTCATTCACAAGAAAATCGGCAGGTAGCTTGTGATGCATTTTTATTCGGTATACCGCACTCGCCCGAAGAAGATTTGAACATGATCTTTAACACACTTTGTAATGCCATCAACATTAATCCACCGAACTTGCAGGGTATTTTTCGCACTCGGGCCAAAACCTCTTCAAATGACACAGCAATCATGATCAAATTCTTCTCAGCCTACGATCGAAATTACATTTTAACCAAAATAGCGGCCTTTCGTAAAATACATAACCGACAACTTTGTTTACGCGATGCTGGTTTCTCATCTGATGTTGTGATCTATATACCGGAAAGCTTATCTCCACAAAACAAACAGCTGTTACAACGCGCTTTAGAAATGAAAAAATGTAAACAACTTGCATCAGTTCATACTGCGAGAGGATGTGTTTATGTTAAATGTCATCAAACTGACTCAGCTGTTCTTATTGATTGCATCAACAAGTTGGAAGGAGTTGCCAGATTAAATAATGAAAATACATAATTTATATTAAAATCTCTACAAACTTTATTATTTATATTAATTAATTTTTCTCTCTCATTTTGTTTGTATTTCTTTTTTCTATCTCTTAAATTTTTAAATTTCTAATTTATATATCTATTATTTATTAATTATTAATCTAATTATCTAATTTATTATTTATTTTTCAATTTTTTTTTCTCTCTTCTTTTTGTAACTATAACTAAAGAAAAAAATTAAAAACAAGGAAAAACAGGAAAAATTTTTTGATTCCTCTATATTGCTATTTATGTGAGTAATTGTTGTTTTTGGTTTTTTGTTTTGCATCGTTCCTTTCTCTTAGTGTTTCTTTTATTTCTCTTTTCTTACCTTTTCATCTCGAACATGGATGGAAGTGAGGCTTTGCGTGCAATGGTAAGGGTTTTGAGTTCTCAAAAGAATGGTCTTAAAGTTTGCCACATTAATGCTCAAAGCTTAATGCCTAAAATTGATGAATTTCGTGATCTGTTTGAGGGTTCCAACCTTGATGTCATATGCGTTACAGAAACCTGGCTAGTTGAGGGATTAAGTGATAAATTGTGTTGCTTAAAAGGTTATAAAATCTTTCGGTTGGACAGGAAAGGTCGAGTTGGAGGTGGTGTTGCAATTTATGTAAGGAATGAGATCAAGTGCAAGTTAAGGTGCACCTCTAAAGCGGATAATGCGATAGAATATATTTTCATTGAAATTTTAGGTGAGGGAGATAAACTTTTACTGGGAAATGTGTATAGGCCAAATAGAAATATAAATTTTTTTCCTCTTGTTACATTGTTGGAAGAAGTCTCCTTATATGTACTGTCCCAACATAATTGTATGCGGAGATTTCAACTGTAACATATTGATAGATCAATCACTACTCAACGCAATGAGTTCATTACAGTTAAGTGCTGTTAATACCATCAACCCAACGCACTTTTCTAACCATCTTCCAACGTTACTTGATATTTTTTGGGTGAGCAGTTTGGAAAAAGTGAAACTGTATGATCAGCTTTCAGCTTCTGCTTTCTCAAAGCATGATTTAATATTTATGACTTTCGATTACAATGTAACCTTGATAGTTCAGACCATACAATACAGGGCTTTTGGCATGATTGACAATATTGCTTTGGAAGAACATTTGAGAAGTATTAACTGGGACACAATTTATTATCTACCATCGTCGGATGAACAAATTCAATTCTTCAATGAATGTACCCTTACGCTTTTTAACAGACATGTTCCACTGTTAACAAAAAGTTGTACACCTGACATAAAACCATGGTTTTCACACCATATTCGCTCTCTAATGCTAGATCGAGACAATGCATACAGACGCTGGAAACGTTTTCGTTTAAATGATCACCTCTGCACCTACCGCTCACTTCGGAATCAGGTCGTTCAAGCAATACGATCGAAAAAACGCCAAATATACTCCTCCCGATTAAATGCTTCGTTGACCGGACGACAATTATGGACCAATCTCCGACAAATAGGTGTTGCTAAAAGCAAAAATTCTTGTGTCAATGATTTTGATTGCAATGAACTCAACAGAAAATTTATTTCGCTTCCAGCACCTCCTTTAGCTACGGCTCGCCTTCCAGAGGTTCCTATAAACAACGCGTTAAATAACTTTCATTTTACATTTAGATCGGTCGACAGCGCTGAAGTAGTTGCCAGTATTTTGTCAATTAAATCTAATGCCTTTGGACTTGATGAGATGTATCCAAAATTTCTTAAGCTGATATTACCATTGGTCTTACCCTTCGTAACATACATCTTTAACACTATTTTAACTACGGGTAAATATCCGAATCAATGGAAAAAAGCAAAGATCATACCAATTCCCAAAAACTCTCAAAGTGATGATTTCAGACCAATTGCAATTTTACCTTTCTTGTCCAAAGTTTTTGAAAAAATTTTGCAAAATCAAATGACTACATATCTCAATTCTACAAACTTACTGGCACCTAAGCAATCCGGTTTTCGGAAAGGTCACAGTTGTATCACAGCTTTACTCAAAGTAACGGAGGATTTGCGACAAGATCTAGATAAAGGTAAAATTATTTTTTTAGTATTGTTAGATTTTTCGAAGGCATTCGATATGGTCGACCATTCAGTTTTATGCCATAAGCTTTTCCATCAGTTTAATTTTTCATCCTGTGCTGTGAAGCTTTTGCGTTCCTACTTAACAGATCGAATGCAAGCCGTTCAATTGAACAATAGTCTGTCCGACCTCCTCCCAATCTCTCGCGGTGTTCCACAAGGTTCGATTCTAGGTCCTCTATTATTCTCACTCTATGTAAACGAATTACCATCAGTGGTAAAATATAGTTCAATCCACATGTATGCTGATGATGTACAAATGCATTTGAGTTGCCCGTTAGGGCTTATAGAAGACGGCGTGAGCCGTCTCAATGAAGATCTTGACCAAATCGCATGTTGGTCGAAGAAAAATGGTCTCTTATTAAATCCTAAGAAATCTGTAAGTCTTGTGATTTCAAAGAAAGTTGTTGACCTTTCTTGCTTTCCTCCAGTGCTTCTACAGAACTCTTCAATCGAATATGTTGAAACTGCTAAAAATCTAGGTATGGTGTTTAACCGAACTTTAACCTGGAACAATCACATAAATATTGCTGTGGGTAAAACATATGGCATTCTTCGAACCATGTGGGCCACACAATCCTTTACGCCCTTAAGAGTGCGGATGTTATTAGCAAGAACGCTGGTTTTGCCTACACTTATTTATGGTTGCGAGATTTATTCGCATTGCGATTCCGTCAGCAAAAGAAAACTAAAGATAGCCTTTAACAGCCTGGTACGTTATATTTACGGCTTAAGAAGATATGACAGTGTATCCAATTTTTCCAAAAACCTGTTAAATATGACTTTCCTAAAGTACCGAGCATTAAACTTACTCTCAAAGATACTCCTTAATCGTGAACCCCAATATCTCAGTGATATAATAACTAGGTCAACCTCGCATAGGACGCGAATGCTTACCCACCCGCGCTATGCCTCTCTCACATCCGAGCGTCAGTTTTTTGTATATTCAATTACACTATGGAATTCTCTTCCACGAAACATAAGAGAAATAGACGATGTTTTGAAGCTACAGAGCAAAATTAAGCTTCACTTTTCACAACGATAAAATCTTCATTTTCATACAATGATAACAAGTTTATTGTTTTTCCCTCTTTTCCTTCTTTTTCGTTTATTTTTCTTTCTTTCTTGTTTTAATTTTTGTTTTTAATTTTTTTTTTTTTTGGTTTGTATACATTTTTTTTTCTTTATATGTATGCATCTAAGTAACAAAATTGTCAAACCCTAGCTTTCATAAAATGTTTAACTGTAGCCTGTGCCTAAATTATAAGACAATACGTCTTAATGTGTATAGGTTTTTCATGAAATAAATAAATAAATTAAAATATGTCTTATTCAAAGATAGGCACAGCAATGGAAAGGGAATGATTCCTAGATCACAATCCTGAAATTTCAGCCCTCTAGGTGGTCTAGATCGAGAAATAATGGAGTTCAAAAATTGCCCTCTAGGTGCCGACTTTTAACCCTATTACTTGTTGTTAAATTGGTCTTATTCAATGATAGGCACAGCGATGGAAAGGGAAGGATTCCTAGATCACAATCCTGAAATTTCAGCCCTCTAGGTGGTCTAGATCGAGAAATAATGGAGTTCAAAAATTGCCCTCTGGGTGCCGACTTTTAGGCCTGTTAGACGCATATTAAGCGAGATATTCGCATTTTAAGTTTGAAAATGGAATTTTGCCCATAACTTGTTGTAAAATTGGTCTTATTCAAAGATAGGCACAGCAATGGAAAGGGAATGATTCCTAGATCACAATCCTGAAATAGCAGCCCTCTAGGTGGTCTAGATCGAGAAATAATGGAGTTCAAAAATTGCCCTCTGGGTGCCGACTTTTAGGCCTGTTAGACGTAGTACCCGTAGCGTGATGGTTAGTGCGTTGGACTGTCATGCAAGGGGTCTTGGGTTCAATCCCTGCCTGTGCCACCTAACTTTTTTCACGGGTACTGCCTCTTGCGAGGAATTGACAAATTCTCCAAGAGTAATTCTTGTCATGAAAAGTGCTTTCTCAAACTAGCCGTTCGGATTCGGCATATAAACTGTAGGTCCCTTCCATCTCTGACAACATTACTCGCACACAGGGATGGTTGAGAGTTGTAAGTCACTAGGCCCTGGTTCTCCATGGACTGTTGCGCCACCTAATTTATTTATTTATTTATTTAGACGCATATTAAGCGAGATATTCGCATTTTAAGTTTGAACATGGATTTTTGCCCATAACTTGTTGTTAAATTGGTCTTATTCAATGATAGGCACAGCAATGGAAAGGGTAGGATTCCTAGATCACAATCCTGAAATTTCAGCCCTCTAGGTGGTCTAGATCGAGAAATAATGGAGTTCAAAAATTGCCCTCTAAGTGCCGACTTTTAACCCTATTAGACGCATATTAAACGAGTTATTCGCATTTTAAGTTTGAACATGGAGTTTTGCCCATAACTTGTTGTAAAATTGGTCTTATTCAAAGATAGGCACAGCAATGGAAAGGGAATGATTCCTAGATCACAATCCTGAAATTGCAGCCCTCTAGGTGGTCTAGATCGAGAAATAATGGAGTTCAAAAATTGCCCTCTGGGTGCCGACTTTTAGGCCTGTTAGACGCATATTAAGCGAGATATTCGCATTTTAAGTTTGAACATGGATTTTTGCCCATAACTTGTTGTTAAATTGGTCTTATTAAATGATAGGCACAGCAATGGGTAGGATTCCTAGATCACAATCCTGAAATTTCAGCCCTCTAGGTGGTCTAGATCGAGAAATAATGGAGTTCAAAAATTGCCCTCTAAGTGCCGACTTTTAACCCTATTAGACGCATATTAAGCGAGTTATTCGCATTTTAAGTTTGAACATGGAATTTTGCCCATTAACTTGTTGTAAAATTGGTCTTATTCAAAGATAGGCACAGCAATGGAAAGGGAATGATTCCTAGATCACAATCCTGAAATTTCAGCCCTCTAGGTGGTCTGGATCGAGAAATAATGGAGTTCAAAAATTGCCCTCTAGGTGCCGACTTTTAACCCTATTACTTCTTGTTAAATTGGTCTTATTCAATGATAGGCACAGCAATGGAAAGGGAAGGATTCCTAGATCACAATCCTGAAATTTCAGCCCTCTAGGTGGTCTAGATCGAGAAATAATGGAGTTCAAAAATTGCCCTCTGGGTGCCGACTTTTAGGCCTGTTAGACGCATATTAAGCGAGATATTCGCATTTTAAGTTTGAAAATGGAATTTTGCCCATAACTTGTTGTAAAATTGGTCTTATTCAAAGATAGGCACAGCAATGGAAAGGGATTGATTCCTAGATCACAATCCTGAAATAGCAGCCCTCTAGGTGGTCTAGATCGAGAAATAATGGAGTTCAAAAATTGCCCTCTGGGTGCCGACTTTTAGGCCTGTTAGACGCATATTAAGCGAGATATTGGCATTTTAAGTTTGAACATGGATTTTTGCCCATAACTTGTTGTTAAATTGGTCTT